>JAQBSW010001942.1:0-116710 GCA_029291075.1 Eudiplozoon nipponicum | reverse complement strand
TTTGCGCAAACAAGGTGTAACGACCAAAAACTCATAAAGCCGTAACAGCCTCAGGAGCTCCCTTGACGCGGCCCATTATATCAATGATCAACGCTTCACAGCATAAACCAGCCAAGTTTCTCTGCAAACTACTTGAACCAATACGGAGCATCATAAACGCAAACACTATCAAGAACTCCTTCGAACTAGCAAATGAATTGAAGGGGAAGAACATCCTACAGAATAAAATGGTCTCGCTTGACGTCTCATCCTTATTTACAAACATACCACTGGATAAGACAACGGAGATCTTGTGTGACCTCATCAAAAATGAGTTTTTTGATTTGCCTATAGACACTAATGACATAAAAGACCTCATATTAGCATGTACTAAAAACGTGCAATTTGTATTCGAAGGGATATACTACTGCCATTCAATGGTGTAGCTAAGGGAAGTTGCATCGCACCCCTTCTGGCAGATGTATACATGTATCACCTGGAAATAAACGAGCCTAAAAGTTATAATTGACCAGTGCGCACTCTACAAAAGGTATGTAGATGATATCTTGTTGTTCATCTCAGAAGCAACAGACCCTTCCGAAATCCTCAAACAAGCAAATGGAGCCGATCCAGACATCAAATTCACTCTCGAGGTAGAGAAAGTAGACAGTTTTCCCTTCCTTGATATTAAAACTCACTCGAGAAGAAAACGGTGATTTGACACTGGCCATATATAGAAAATCCACTTTCGCCGGACAATGCATTCACTACAACAGTAGTGTGCCAAAATCCCACAAAAGAAACTTAGTAAACAACCTAGCAAACAGAATCAGGAAGATCTGCTCTGAACACAAGATTGAGGAAGAACTGGGCTACCTCAGGAAAATTTTGCTAATGAACAACTACCCAGAGCGTTTCATTGATGTCAACATCAGACCACGGCAGATTCGTACTAGAGAGGATACCGTCAAGCAGGTTTTCCTAAACTTACCATTTAGAGGCGACGTACCAGCCTCAATAATTGCACGGCGGCTGAATAGAATAACTAAGGAGAACTTTCCCAGTGTTAAAGTTAATATGATATTTAGTACACAGAGAATCATGAGGTTGGATGCCAAAGATCAATTGCCAATTCTCTCCAAATCATTCATAGTCTACAAATTCTCATGTATGTGCGGTAGCACATATATCGGACGTACGAAGAAGCAATTGATAAGCAGAATCCAGCAACATTTGCCACAGAAATTGATTAACAAAGGCTTGGCACCGTCAGGAAAATCAGCTATTTCCGATCATATATTGGCAACGGGGCACCCTGTCAATTCGACCAATTTCACAATTCTACATAAAGCAAAATCAGAAAAATTATTATTTATTTATGAAGTCCTTTACATAAAACAACAAGCACCTGACCTTAATATTCAAAAGTTTCATCAACATGATATTCTTATCGACTGGCCAAGAATAACAAAATTCAGCAACAATCTACTAGTATCCAGTCAAGAACAAACAGGCCCTCGACTAGAATCAACAAACATACAATCGGATTGGCAACAAACTGAAGTGGAAATAACAGAGGCGCATACGATGACAGAAGTCTCCAAACAATGTGAGCGTTTAACACTGCAATCCACACTGGCGCTGTTACCATGTGGAAATTATAAATTTGCGCAACAAGGTGAAACGATCAACTACACTGGGAAAAATAGCACTCGTACATGTAACAGTGAACAATGCGCACAAATGGTTAATTCTCAAGCCATCAAAACAATAATGACCAGATCTCAGACATCACTTTGCAATACTGCGAGAATGACCTTTACATGCAAACACGCATACACACAAACACAAACGCATACACACTCACCAACTAGCCAAAACAAGAAACAGAAGTAAAAACGAGTCAGATTTGTTACCACTAGCATAATCAATTGAAAACCCAAAATGTATAAATATGTATGATTGTATAAGAGATGATTAGTATTCACGAAATAAATGGCCTTTATCCACTTTGTTATTTATTTGTTCTTTCATCCTAATTATAAATATACTAAAATTAAAAGGTATGGATTATTATAAATATATATATATATATATATATATATATATATATATATATATATTTGAAGACTAATTTCATGGTTTTGATTACATGTATTTTACTATCATAAACCAACTCTGCGGCATAATCTGGACAATTCATGAGTGGCCAGCTGGATGAAATTTCTTTGCCTCCTGATGCAAAGTTTGTTTTATACCGAATAAATACATATATATAATGCCCAAAAATAGCGAGAAGAATAAATCCGAAATAAGGACACCCATGGTATATCTAAAGATGCATCTATCTTTAAATGTGTTTATATTTAATTATAGATTGTTTAGATTCGACTTATCTGATAAAAACTCTTAATGCTTGTTGAGTATAGCTGATTCTTATAACGGATAGTGCTTACAAGATTGTTTTTACTCGGTGCTATAAAATATTTTATCACATTCACGATAGATAAACGTGGCTTGTCGATTCGCATCCTTATTTATGTATTAGGTGCATGATGCGTGTTTCTTTATGGTAGATGGATTCTGACCGGTCGCGTAATTTAAAAGGCATCAATATGACGTGCACAATTAACTGAAAATGCTGGATTTTTAATTATTGCCTATTGACTCACGACGTTCTATCGCATCATTTCTCGCCTCATCATTAGGTTTTAATTACAACACTCCTACAATATACGAAATAAGGCAAATTTGCTGTTCTCATTCGAGACAAATGTATTTCTATTTATTTTAGATTTGCTAACGTTTGGGTGTGCCTAAATATTGGAACTTTAAAAACTACCCACCGATTTGCACAGGCGTATTTGTGCAAACATATATATATATATATATATATGTGCGCGTTTGTGTATAAATCATGAATGATTCAACCTTGCAGAATAATCATAAAGAAACGAGTTCTTTATTTCACACACCCTACTCATCAAATGCTTAGAGTCGCGTGCCTTCAAACCGTGGTGGTAAGACACATCTGCATCCATAGCATTATGTTAATATATCTGAATATATGTGTACGCTTTAGGTATTTATATATATATATATATATATATATATATATATGTGTGTGTGTGTGTGTGTGTGTGCGTGTGTGTGATAGAAATATAAGCAAACGTGTGATTTAAAATGTACATTTTTAGGGCATAGAAGAACCGAAAGTAATTCTTCCAATTCACCTTAATTAGTAATCACTTCACAGTTTACTGAATCGCATCCAGTATGCAATGGTATATAGAAAGTTTGGGTGGTACAACTAACGAAGTATTACCATATTGAAGTTCGAAGAAAGCGAAAGATGAAACTGGTTTGCTTACATAAATTGTCTTTATATTACAAATAAAAATGACAACTGTGATATATAGTGACAGAGAAAAGGTACAGAAAGAAAGCTAAAGCATATTAATGGATAAGTCCAAATATGAGGTCTATAATAAATATCACACACTGGTATATAAGTAAACCAGTCTCTTTCTTGTCACTGTCTCACTTATATACACATACAACTAATTTTGATTCGTATCCTCAATTTTTTTAAAATTTTCTGGCAAGGTGGAGTTGTTTCCATATATATATATATATATATATGTGTGTGTGTGTGTGTGTGTGTGTGCGTGTGTATATATATACCAAAATTTGTATGGCTTAATACGTGTATGGTCATATTACCATATGTTTTCACAATTACTTTCTTGACACATGAAGCAGGTCGAAAACATAGAGTTAATTTTTTAAAGTCCTCTATAATCAAACAATATCAATATTTTTATACCCATAGCTTACATAAATATACTTATGTCGTTTATATACTCGTCTACATGCCACATATGTTCAAGCATATATAAAAAGTGATATAGGCTAAAATGTGAATTTCCCAAACATCATGGAAATACGATTTATAATTAATATATTAGACTCAACCACAGTCCTTCCCAAATTAAAATCCTTGAAACGCTCAATATATCTAAAACTCAATTTCACGTTTTATATATACTGCAAATGTGTAATAGTTTATGGAAGTAAATGTGAAATCGGTTAATTCTCTATCTTATTCTCTCTCTCTAACTCACTGACTCTCTAACTCTGTCGAACTCTTGCTCTATCTTTCTCTAACTCTTTCACTCTCTATCTTTCTATAACTCTCTCTGTCTCTCGCTATCTCTTTAACACTCTCAATCACACTGTATCTCTCTAAGTCTCTCGCTCTAACTCTCGATCTCCTCCACTGTCTCCTTGCGGACGACGTTGATTTTTTCTAATACACATTAAGTTTGTCAAATGAGATAGCAAATTTTAAAGCGAAAAATGCTTTTTTTGTCATTTGGGGTCATAATGTGATAACATGTCAAATTCAAAAATAATTGAATGCGCGGTTAGTGGTAACAATGGTTTAAATCAAGTTTTTGAGCTTGAAGTAAACACCAATTTCATAGTTTTTAACCAGTCGTCGGACAACAAACCAAAACTACCGCCAGTCGCATACACTGACGCGTTTCGACCTTCCATGATCATCATCAGAGTACGACGGAAAACTGACTATCGAGAATCAAACCGCATTGAATATATATAGAAATCAAAGTTAGATATGCGACTCGCCCCTCTAGCAGTCTCGTATACATTGAACTTGACAGGAAATGTTGGCTGCACAATTTCTAAGCTGTCACGAATATAACTGTTTGCAGTGTTCGCCACATATACATATGTAGAAAATACAATTTATTAACAATTGATTGCACGGGTGGTGGTAACAAATCTTTAAATCAAGTTTGAGAGCTTGAAGTAAACACCCATCTCATTGTGTTTAATAAATTTGTAGATAAATAAACCACATATTTTCAATTTACATTACTTGACTCGGAAATAACTGAACTAAGATTAGTGCAACATAATTAATCTTTGTTCTGTATCTTTTATAAATAGAAATAATTAATGAATTATATTTATAAAAGGCGGATGAAAATTATGTAATGATATCACATTTAACTGAAATATTGATTAATCAAAATAAATACACACATAAATATCCGGTTACACTAAAATAGCATGATTGAATGCACTTACCATGTAAGGCTTGAAACGGGTGTAACCATCTTTTTCTTTATAATTCTGTTACATTAAGCAATGCGCCGTAAAATTACAACAATAAACCGTGAAGGAACTGAAAAAACATATTTAAATACACAAAAGTTTTCGTGTTATCGATACATAAATAGTCTATGAAAAGATATTTGACCACTCAACATCTCTATAAAAATAATTTTAACCCAGCAATTGAAGAACATTCTTCATAATTAATTTCCTGATATTTCCATAAATGTATATATATTTTATTTTAAATATATTTATATATATTAGGCAGACTCATCACAACTCGCGGAAATCAATGCAACAGATTCAGGAGGAGTATTGTACCAATCCGATTACAAGCTATCTCCAACAGCTATGAAGAGTGATCAAACCGCTATTCAAGATAATTTTAGTAATTCAAGCCGTTCTCCATCCTCAATTTACAAAAAATCGCCGTTGGTAAATGTTTCCACTTCCTCTAGCTTACCTATTAACAGCAACAAGTTGAATCAACAACGAACTTCAGGCACCTCAACATATAATTCTTTAAGCACCACAAAAGGTAAAAATTCAGTTCTGTCGGTTAGTTCGAATTCAAGTTCGACCGACAGTTCTTTGTCAGTAAGCAAGGAAGTTGCCACTGCTTCAACTTATTTTGGGCACAGCCTGAAGCTAGATGGCCAAGCAAAAGGCTCACGAATTTTAAAAAGTTTTCAACAGCATCCAACAAAATTTATCGCATCTTCATCTGGTGAAAAATTTCTACGACAGCGAAATGGATGGCTGGATTCTAAAAAAATTTCTAATTTTAAGTTGGCCACAAAATCTGGCTTTATATTACCGCGCACAGTTGCAACTTCAAGTTCTACGTCTACAACTAGAGACGAACAACATGATCAGATTGTTCACAAATTGCTTGGCACTACTGCTAATGAAAAGCGGCAAACTGAAAAACGTGACCTTGATAATAAATCAACAGATAAACGAACACCCTCTGCAGTGTTCAATTCCGAAAACGTCGTTTCTTCGACTAATGAAGCCGTGTCGGAAGGTAAAAATTCGCTTCTAATTTTTAAATTTTCATTTCTAGATAAAGATTTGGTTGAAAGCAGATAATGATAAAATATTTACTAATAAGCATACCTTACTGCGGAGCAATTATATTCTATTTAGTTTTCTGAAACCAAGAACAATATGACTGTGTTTGCAATGAATTATTTATCACATAAAAATGATTTTACAAATATTTGCAAATTAATAGTTTAGTGCAATCTTCAGACTATTAAAGTATAATAACGAAACCCTTATTTATTTATAATGCCAGTTCTACTCATAAAAACCTACATTAGTTAATTAAAGTGACAATCGTTTGTCCATGTTAGGAAAAAATAATGGTGATACCCTTGAAGGAATAAACAGAACATACACTGATTTTCACAATGTGCATGTTAAAAATATATATCCCAAAGTAAAGTAAATTAACAGAATTCATTCTCAATTAACCGCTTATATTTTTGTATAGAATATCTGATAATTTATTTATGATACTAATAGATAAAACTTCATCTTATTTGATAGAACAAATTGTGGAATACAAAACATATTAAACTGGAATTTCTCAAAACGGCATTTACTAAAACGTCACCCTTATAAAACATAAAACATAATTTTAACAAGATTACATTTTGGACCATTTGCATACAATTTTTCATGTATAAAATTAAATTTTAGTGAAAACTAGATATTTAATTTAGAAAATTAGCCAAGTTCAAATTTTCAAAAACATTTTCATTTTCAAGAGAACTTAACCTGGACATAATTATAATTTTCTTTGTATGCATTGATTGAGAATACACTGCATTGATATTCTTTTATATTTTACGATACATAAAGTTTAAAATTTTAATTATTTATTGTTTAAATAAAATATTTAAAGAAGGGAGAGTAAAGATATACACACACATATATATATATATATATATATATATATATGCGTGCGTGTGTATTCGTTTTTGTGTGTCTGTCTGTGCGTGTAATTTATTTGTCCACCGACAAACAAATTGGAAAATCATTGATTGCTCGGGCGTTGGTAACATTTCATTAAATCCAGTTTGCGAGTATAAGGAAAGCAGCAATCCCATTTTATCTAACCAGTTATCAAAAAACATAGCAAAACTTCCATTATCGTCGTCAGAGTGCAACAGGTATTTATTGCTTAATTGTATTACCTATATATACGTAGCGTAAAATATAAAAGGTTGATGTTTATGACTGCATAGGAACTGCGTAGCCGAAAATTCCAATCAAATATATTGTATGCGTGACTACTAGTGGTGAGAGCCGCATATCTAATTTTGCTTTCCATATATATTTGAATTCTGGATTGATCCTGGCTAGTCAGTCTGCCTTCATAATTTAATCATGATTATGGAAGTTTGTAACGCATCAGAAAGTGTGACTGGCGGTAGTTTTGCTTTGTTGTTCGATAAATATTTAAATACAACGGGATTGGTTTTTATTGTATCTCGAAAACTTGATTTAAACAACTAAATCGCACAATATAAATAGCTTACATTGGATAATTTCGAAATCGAGCCCAGAGCTAATTTCTTAGTAGGCTATAATTTGATGAAGAAATCACAAGATTTCATCGAGACCGATTGATTCGATATGAAACTAAGGCAAATCAACGAAGATCATTGTGTTGGATATTTTGTTTTAAAAATAATTACTAAAGATTGGGCTCGCCTCCCGAGATAGAGGTCTATTGTTCATTTCCCTTGCAAAACATGATCCGCAAGTTCAGCAATTGTATAGACACTTAAATTATATCATTCTAAATAAAATTCTATTCAAAACTATTTTTAAATCAAATAACAAATAATTCTAATACTTAAAAAATATTTTGTATTTTACTGAATACATTTCTTAGTTTCTGATTAGTAACTTCTAGGCGTCATCACGGTGGTTTGATCTCGTATATATATATATATATATATATATATATATATATATATATATATATATATATATATATATATATATGTGTGTGTGTGTGTGTGTGTGTGTGTGTTTGTGCGTAATTTCGTAGAACATAACCGATGCTATATTGGGCGTGGTACTGTTTACTTAAGTAATAGACTGAAGATTTTTGTATTATATGCAATGAAGGTTACTTAATTGTTCAAACAATGCTTAAATTAGTTGACATGTCTTCAACATTTGTATAGGCTAAATAAATGACTAATAGCTTACATACCATAATAGGACTCAAAATCGAGTTTTTGATTAAGGCTAATATCGCAAGTGTTTATCGGAAATTTAGAATTTATTTTTCTTAATTTTGCTTCACATCAGGTTCAACGGTTTAGCTTAATCTGTGTTATCTAGTTAATGAATTTTTTTGATAACATTCATATACATCTTTAACTAATGTTTCGATTCGTTATTCAGTTATTAAATACATTTATATTATGATAGACTATATCAAATATTGATTAACTGACATTATAAAGAATATATATATATATATATATATATATATACTCTGTATATATATATATATATGTGTGTGTGTTTATACAAAAACAAAGCCCAATGATCTCTAAATACTATCAATTTTGATATGTTTTGTGAGTGTATTATGCGCAAATCTCAAAAAAATTTGTGATAGAAGTGCATTAATTTAACATGATTTCGTGGACAATATATATATATATATATATATATATATATATATATATATATATATATATATATATATAAACTTTAAATATAATGGCAGCATTTAATTATGTATCTGTTATAGATATTAAGTACATTCTGCTTAAGATATCAAACGGTTTTGCATGCATTGTGTTTCCAGGATAATATACTATGATTTCTGTGGCCGGCGTTCGAACTCTGGATGATTTGATTTTGCTGATATATCCATGCATTAGTAGAAAATTTCATTCATATAAAAGCTGATGGCTGTATGCTGAAAAGAATTCATCTGTCACTGTCAGAATGGTTTTGTGTCACCAAGAGAAAGTATGTTGAATTAAATTATATTGGGTGGATTTTATTATTTATATGTAACCAATATTTGTTAAACATAGAATATATCATAGAATATGATATTTTATTTATCTACTAGACCACTGCCGGCCTGATAAGGCGCGCAATATTAATAGCCAGATTGGACGCCGTTGCGCATAGCTTCACATTAATAATCACGAATTTGATATTTAACACAATCGTGTAAACGCAATGAAAGAGTTTGCCGGCCGGAATAAATTTCTTGACAAATTCTAAGTTTACTCATTTCGTCTTTGTCTTAGATAGTCATCAGTTAGTTTATTGCATTTGCTAGTTACGATGTCAGTTATGGTATTACGGTAGGATACATTGTACCTGCTAATAATAATATATCTAGCCAACAAGACATCGTATGAAATAACTCTTTCGAAGTAAGAAATTTAAGTTCATATACCCTTAGCCAATGCAGGAACAGGAAATACGATTAAATATTTTTTTAATATTCAAACAAATTGCTTTATGTATACGTTAATTTGAGTCTGGACGAACATGTTTGATTTTTAGTAAATGTTGTAATTAAGTTTTGTTTTCTTTTTTTGTCTTTAGTGTGGTTGACATTGTTCGTCATAATGCTTTAAATAGTTGAATGAAAATAAGGCTTCAGTAGCATTTCATTAGCGATGAATCCATTCTTGCCTCATTCCGTAATCATTGTCACGGTAACAGATAATTATAATGCCAAACACGTTATATATCTTTAATAGTTTTTGTGTTGTAATCTCAACGAGCAATGTTCTGTGCAACAGCCGCCTCACCATAATGAAAAAGAACCTACAGTTTTCACTAAATTGCGTTTAGTGAGCCATCAGGTCGTTATGCTCGTATTTGATTATATTTTAAATCAATTAAAAACATAATTTATTTATCATTAGTTCAGTTGTGACCAGAAGGATAAACCAAAGGCAGCATAAACGGAAAGTATAATCTCATGCACTTTCGTTTCGTGCTTACTGGCGACTCATCTAGAGGAGCCGGTATTACGCCCTTTAACCACTATATATTTTGGTCAAGAATGTGGGATAATTGTACCGTCTTATTATCCCACATTCTTCACCCAAATATATAGTGGTTAAAGTGCGTAATACCGGCTCCTACTGATGAGTCGCCAGTAAGCACGAAAAGAAAGTGCATGAGATTATACTTTCCGTTCATGCTGCCTTTGGTTTATCCTTCTGGTCACAACTGAACTAATTTGTTACTAGGTTCGCAACACCTAATACATACTTGCGTATATATTAGTTCTCCGCAACAAACAGTATTTAACTGTTATTTATCATTGTTGCACTTTTAAATTAGAAAGAGTATTTTTTTAATAGGTCTTACAATTTAGCAATTATTTAAATCAAAGTTTTGAGCTTGCTCTTACTACCAATCACATTATCTATATTCATTTCTCAGTATAAGCTAAGCATCTTTTAGTGTAGAAAAGGTAAAACACTTATTTGCGAAACAAAATTTAAAACATGATGAATTAGAATAAATATTGATTTTCAAAAGTTTAAATGTTGTTTTTTCCTTCATAATTTGAAGGTTTCTACTCATAGTACATTAAAAATCTCAGCTGTCAATCTATAAAGCCACTTCTACGTAAATTATTTGATTTTCACACGCTATTTGTTTTATATTATTTTTATGCATTGTTTTTTTAAAATAAATTTTTAACATATGTTAGTATGTAAATTCGCATGAAATGTATTTCATTGTTTTAAAATTTAATAGTTCACATAAGTTGCACTATATGGATGGAATCAGCAAAATTTAATTATTTTGACGAAATTATACAACTTTGAACTTTATATCAAGCATTTATTAAAGCTGTATTGTATTTTGTGAAATGTAGCATACATGCTAAAGGTAAAAATAAATATTTTTTTCCAGAACCCTTACTTTCTGAAACGTTTATTTTGCAAATAACAACGTTAAATCATATTTTCAATACAAATAGTTTAATCAATCTAATACAAAAGCATTAAATTTATTTTAAATTTTGGCAAAATGCCACATTGTTTGAGCTTATTATTAACAAAAATTATATTCAATAACAGATTGGCCTTTTTAAGGTCCAAATTCAAATAACAATAAAAATTAATTTTACTGGGTATCGATTATAAATCGTGCAGTTTTCCATATATGTGTATGTGATCGGCGGAACCTGTATTTTGGCTAGTTAACTAAATACGCCATTGATAATTTGGGTCTAATCAAAAATTAGTTAAAGTAAAATAAAGACATTTTTAACTACGTTTTAAAAACGATAGATGTTGAGGTTGTGGTTTAATATACTAAGTAATTCGACTAGTAAACTGTTCAAGTAGTATACAGATAGTATTTTTGTATCCTTAAATGTATGCTAAATGCGTTTTTATTTTGTCAAATATAAGTCTATATTACGATACTGCATATTTTGGAGGCAATAACTCATTTCAAAGGTTAACATTTTATCCGGAGATGCTTCTTCATTGAGAAGCAAATTGCCATTAATCAAAGTCTGAACATAGACAGAAATATATTTGAATCTATATCCCATAAAATATTTGTTTATAGCACAGAATCTTCATATAAATCGAAAGCTAAATTTATTCCATTTTTATTTAAATGTTGTAATTCAGAATATGGTCCACTCTTTTTCACAAGGTTACTTTTAGCAAATATCGTAGAATCAGTATTTTTACCGTTAGATACGAATACCACTATTAAGCAGGATTTCAACTTATCGAATTGAAACGAATATATTTTGCGCAGGCGGTGATAACATTTACTATAATCTAGGTTGCGAACTTGATATAAATACCTGGCCCATTAAGTAAATACATTTTTCAGTATAAACTAAGAACTGTATAGTGTAGAAAAGGCATATGAGATTAACAATACATTTTCAACTATTGACTTAGTCAAATATTTGAGCGCCTGACAGAAATTTTTAATTCAAATTAATCAGTCATCGTGAAAATTACCCATTGGAATTTATTTCAGAGTTATTGCAGTGACTTCAGTTATATACCTTTGAAAAGCAAGGTTAAATTAAATTGCTAATTTAAGGCCAATTTACACGTTCCTTTAAATTGCAGCTGCTCGGATGTCTAACCTCGCTAAAATACTATGTTTTTCGATAAATGTTTAAATACAATAAAGATTGCTGTTTACTACAAGCTCACAAACATGATTTAATTAATTGTTACCACCGCCCGCGCAATCAATGATTGGTTAATTGTATTATCTTTAAATATGTGGCGAAAGCTTCATAAACGTTAATTTTCTTGATTTCATTGGAATTGTGCAGCCGATATTTCCAGTCAAATTCATTACATGCAAGACTACCAAAGGTGGGAAACGTATCTTATTTTGTTATCCATATATATATATATATATATATATATATATATATATATATATATATGCCTTGCGCTTGCATAAAGTCAATTTGCCGTCGTAATTTGATGATGAAACATGGAAGTTCGAAACGCGTCAGTATCTGTGACTGACTGTAGTTTGCCATGTTGTTCAAAGGACTGGTAAAATACTATTTAATTGGTGTTTACTTCAAGCAGGCAAACTTGACTTATAGTATTATTTAAATAGATATTCAAAAATAAAAATTTCTATAATACAGTGTCTTTATTTAAATGAAAAACAAAATTTATTCTAATTCGATTTAAACGTTGTAATTCAGAATATGAACCAATGCTTATTCTCAAGGTTAATTTTTACAAATATCATGGAAATTTTACGAATTGTGAAATGTCTTACAGGTTACCATCTATCGGTATTGCGTATGCGGATGACAAATACTTTAATTATGATTTTCGAATTAAGGTGAAATTTGATCCTGTTTTAATTTGTCGTAAAAACAGTAGAACTTCTGTCAATCATACTCGTTGTTATGTTTCGAATATCATTAGTCATCACCAAAGAATGACCTAATACAGACAAAAAGAATTTCAAATGCGATTGATATATCGGATTTTCAAATAAAATTTCGCTGTACGTCTTACAATTTTGACATTGATTGTACTGTAAAAGACATTTCTTCCACACAAGGGAATTTTGTTATTACCTGATACTTAATTTGAAAAACAAGGTTTCGTACGTTCACAGTCCCGAATTTTACTACGGATATTTAGGATTTCGCTTCCAGAACCCTTTGTCAACAGTAAGCTCATCGCAATAAGAAATGTGACAAATATTCTGTTAAGTAGTAAATTTCGTTTAAATTGCTTCGTTAATACATATTGGTAGAATTTTTGATCCTAACTGAATTTACCTTGAAGATTGTGCGTTATATATCAGCGTGTTTGCTCATTTGTCTGCACGTGCGTCCTCGTCGTGTGAAATTACGGTGGTTGCACAAAACCTACTGACGATTCACAATATATGCATGTTTTTGGTTAAAACTGTGAAACAATCAGTTAAATTAATAATACGGCACGTGTTCGTTCAAATAAATTAAACTAAAGTAATTAATATAAATTCCTCTTCGTACAAGACAGACTTAAACACATTTTGTGAAATAATGAATTTACAAATAATCATTCAAATACACCAGACGCAAATTCTCGGAACGGGTAAATATTCAAAGTTAGTACATGACTGGCGATACTTATGCATGTTTTTTCTGTGATATAATCATATTTCTATCACAGTTTTCGATACTTTCATATCAAAGTAATTTGTTCTGCCCTAAATGATCAGCCGAAAAACAACTGTGACAAACGAATGGACAACAAATATTGTGACCAAATCAAAATTTCACTTTAGAGACACTCAAGTTATATTTGTTCAAAATAAGTTGTAATTACCGGCGGAAATCCGGTAAAAGTAAAATTACTGTTTAGCTAACTTAAAGGGAGCGCCAGCAGTTACCTTCGATATTTACAAATGCTGTAAATTTTTGTGTTATGCAACATATTATATAGACACATTTATTGAGAAAAAAAGCCTATTAACTTGGTCTCTTTCGGCGTCGCCTATGCTTTAAAAGTATAATTTTATGCACACGGGATTAAGATGTATAGTTACATATTGAAAGATTGGTTACAATCGTTTAATATTTCTTTAAAAAACATTTGTTGTGCAGGCGCTGATTACAATTACTTTTATCAAGGTTGCGATCTTGATATAAACATCTGACCACTAAGTACATATATTTTTCAACATAAACTTAGTATTGTATAATGTAGAAAAGGCGATTCATCCAGTAGACTGGATTATACTGACTAATGCGTCTCATCAGAAGGAGTCGGTATTAAGCCTTATACCCACTAAGTATTTGATTGAGGAATTTGAGAAAATAAGACATTACAATCTCCCATACAAATTAGTAAACCTGCAATAGTGAAGGTAGATTCGTATAATGTCTTCGACAATGCGACTTGATTGCTAACTCACCATATGCAATGTATATATCGATTCTGTGAATTGTCCCAACACTATGGCTATTTCGTTAGTACCCGCAACAAACAATATGGAACCAAAAATTAAATGGTACTAACACTATGGTTTCCGGGTCGGATATATAAAATTGCATGAGATATATAAAAGACAACCAACTAATTATTCTTTAAATCAAGTTTGCGAACTTGAAGTAAACACCAATCCTGTTGTATTTAACCAGTCGTTTAACAACATAACAAAACTACCGCCAGCCGCAACGCACTGACGTGTTTCGACCTTCCATGATCATCATCAGAGTACGACGGCAAACTGACTATCGAGGATCAAACCGCATTGAATAAAATTTAGATATGCTGATCTTACCTCTAACAGTCTCGCATACATTGAACTTGACTGGAAATGTCGGCTGCACAATTTCTATGCAGTCACGAACATTAACTGTTCGCAGCTTTCGCCACATATACATATATAAGCAATACAATTTAACAATTTAACAATTGTTAAAACCTACTAACTATATTAGATTCTTTCCTATTGGGAACTCTTCTTACACTGTTTAGTTCGTAATCACATAGTTTACAGAATGAAAAACGCCATTACACTTTTAATCACTATTATATATATATGTATATATATATATATATATATATATATATACATATATATATATATATATATATATATATATATATTTGTTTGTGTGTGCTTATTTATGTGTGTCCTTATAATTTTTGAAAGCTTTATAATGCGTTTTACCCTATCCTTTAGGATATTTTAAGGCTTTCACTAGTTATTTTTAAACCTAATATTAAATGCGAAAATTGTTATGAAATTTCGATGATGGGACTGGAAGTGAGGTCTCGCAATGTCTAAACTATGGACAGGTCGACTATATCACGTGTAATTCAGGCATCAACAGCCAGATAACATCGTGTTTTAATGTTGGAAACATGTTCGTGAATGAGTGGATTGTCCGTATCGTGTGTACATCATTTTGTTTTGTCAAATGGTGATGACGATGGCGCAAGTTTTGAAGCTTACATATCTGCCATATCAAATAAATATCAAGCTTCATTGGACAGATGACGTCATATCTTTTGCGTTTTGGGTTAAACTAGGTTTTATGGATCTGCAATACTATGTGCGTACCAACTAACTAAGTCGGAGAAATATATAAAATCGACGATAGAATTTGATACAAATGCATTTCGCCTATCGATAAATTCACCTAAGATGCATTGTAATAGCGATCTCTGAAGATCTTACTTTGATTTCATAAAGTTCAGTTTAATTTTGATACAGATTAAAGTTTCATTTGTAATTAACATACAGAAATACGTCACAATCTGCCAATATAATTTCATGGGAGATATATTTTAAACGAAAGTTATTGAGGGGCATGAATTCCATAAATATTTTCTATCAAGCGTCAGGATTCATAAGGAGAATATTTAATTTAGAAAAATATTACTAATAGCATTTTAATCAGTCAAATAATAGCGCCCTATTTATAAAAATTCTGATTTTGATTGATTAGAATGTGCTATACTTTAGAAATTTCGCAATGCCTGCTTGCAGAAACAAGTGAAATGCTTGAACAATTGACTTCGTATCATTAAGAATATTAAACAACAAATTAAACTGTCCTATGTATAATTTTCTTGCATATATATATATATATATATATATATATATATATATATATATATATATATATATAAATATATATATATATATATATATATAAAGTTAGTTTACTCTAAATCCATCAATATATGAATGACAAGATCTCAGACATCACTTTGCAATACAGCGAGAAAGAACTCTACACGCAAACAGACACACACAGACACATACGCATACACACTCACTAATCTGACCAAACAAGAAATAGAAATAAAACTGAGTCAGACTAGCTGCCTCCGACATATTTAAATGAAAACCCAGGATGATTTGAGCACGGATGCATTTGGTTCAGAGACATGCAATGCAATCATTTTGCAATTAAAGCCGCGCTCTGTATATAAGAAATTTATAGATAGTGCTCACAAATTGGAGGCGTACAATGAAACTACGCATGAAGTTTGGCCTATTGACTTAGTTAGCCCACAACAATACGTGCATAATATCATCTGGCTTAAATGACCATTGGTTGGTGGTGTAACAATGGCATAAATAATGGTTGCGATTTTGTTATAAACACCATTTTCATTTTCATATATATATATATATATATATATATATATATATATATATATATATATATATATATTATATATATATATATATTTAAACTGATCATTGTGTAATGTAGAAAAAGCAGCTCATCCAGTAGTGGCTATAGAATCAGATTCAAAAGCAGACATTCCCAGGATTGAGCCCTGTGCGCGGAAAATTCTGGAGAGCACCTAAAGAGTTTCCAACAATAACGAAGCCGGACTACTAGATGAATACTTTTTTCTACATTATTGAGTACTTATTTTATTTTGATGAATTTATGTATATAATGTGCTAACATTAAGACTGTAACATGCAATTAAATAACTTCTACGCCGTTGGTGTCAGAAAGAGTCAGGTACATGTCGATATTTACTACAGCTTTTTGTGTATGCAATGCGATTTGCAGAGTCTACTGAAACAGGATTGGTTGCGACTGAGCTAATTAGAGTGGTCTCGAGTCTGAATCCCGATTGAGAAATTATTCTGTAGGGCAACGACTGCTGAACAAAAAAATTGCTCCATCTTCCTATAACCGACTCGACCACATTGTCCATCTATCTTCTGTATTGCAGGCCCATTTATGAACGACAGCCGCAATGATCTGGTCTCTATTTTATAAAGAGTTTTTTTGACCCAATATTTACACTTTTATCACTTTATATAGCCTCATTAAATGCTTCATTAGGGATTATTTCATGAAAATATGTACAAAAACACATTTAAAATTTAATAAATAGGATAACTTCTCACAAAATAAAATTCAAATGGTTTCTACACAATGCTCGCTTCCTATTTACGCCGATCTGGGTTATCTAGTAAAGGAGAAATTGCTCAACAACATTTCAACCACTATATAACAATAGTAAAATGTTCAAATATTAAATCCTATTACCATTTACACATGACATCAGTATCTTCCAAAATATGCAGTGCAGTAGCTTTTTTGTCCGTTTAATCTGTAAGCACACACATTTTTGTTTATATCGTAAATTATATATTTTTATGCTTTCTTTCAGATGTAGCCTACGTGTTTCCTATTTAAGCCTTAATGTCAAACTGGCTACCTTAATTTGTCAATAGGACAGACACCACGGTACCGATGTAAGTGGCGCTGAATATATATATATATATATATATATATATATATATATATATATATATATATATATATATATATAGTATATATATATATATATATATATATATATATATATATATATATGCATATAACGAGAAAACCGTGTTTTATACATGCACAATTTATGAAAGAAATTGATATCGGCGGTAAATACAGGTTTACACAAACCGAAAATTTCTATAAACTATAAGACTAATTTCCGAATAGATTTGCGAATATGATGATCATTCTACCAACTGAAAGCACTGAATATGGCACGTTTGAAAATCTGTTTTATTCATTCTTAGTTTTATGAAGTTATTTTGGTGTACTGTGGCAATAAGGAATGCGGATTAAACAGATGGTAAACAGCGCGCTTGATCAGAAATTCATTATTTTAAATGATATTCAGGAATTTAACAATTTTTTTTATCGCAGAAGACATTTTAAATGTAAAATTAATTTACATTATTAGGCAATTGGTACCAGTGATCGGTAGGAAATTCTTCGTTCAATATTTGTTATAAATTTTTTGAAATAGTATGTTTCTACTAAAAGTAACCACAAATATTAATGAAAAATATAAAATTGGTTTAGGACAGCCGATTTACAATTGAAACCAACTGAAAAAATAATGACGCTCGTTATCCTAGCTTTGTATTCTGTCATAACCTAAGCATCTTTGTAGACCCTAACATGAGATCAAAGTCTTCTTACAAATTTAATGGTGTATAGCTAGGTAGTTGTATCGCCCATAACTACACCATGCACTCGATTCCTATTTGCGTCAAGACCAATTAAACCTGTAAGAAACAGAAAAGAAATCCAAATTATAATTTGAATTATTTTTCAATTTGCATAGTTATCTGATCTATTTACATTTATCTATAATTATTGTATAACGTTTGCTCATAAATATGACATTTACAAACTGATCCATGTCGTCATTTTTTTAGGAAAACATATATTTTTTAATCACACGTTCATCTTAGATTTTCTTAAATTGACCTGTGACGATGTTATTTAAATTCTATCGGCACATGTCTTTTGTAGGGAACATATTGTCCGGTAATTGTAGATATTCTGTGAAAGGCTAGAGTCAGATTCAAATTTTCACCGCGGTCGATGTATATTTCCAGAAAATTGTATTCTATTTCTCTAAGTCAAGTGTAAAATGATTTTAACTCTGTTTTATTGGCGTTTAAAGCTCGTTTATTCAGGACACTGTTTGGACTCATCAGCATAGGGAGTTAAATAGCAGCATTCAATGGCTTCACTAATGAACTTCCGTTATTCGCAGTGCAATTTTAATTAGTATGAACAAAATTTTGTGAGGCCATTCTGTTTTCTTGGAAGTTTTTTATGCCTACTATTCTTGTACTTTATCCTAGGAGCACGTTCTGTTGTGGTCGTTTGCTTTATTTATTAATTTTTTTAGTAAGATTTATAGAAATAATGTTTTGCTTTTGTATTAATAAACTGATCACTGGCTTTACAAGCCGACTAGGAATTGGCTCTTGAGGCTATTATGGCTAAAAGGTTTTCTTTTTTCAGTAAAATTATACACTTCGTTTAAATATTTTCTTGAAATTGCAATATATTCAGCCTGCATGACAAGGATGCCTCTATCGACTGTGTTCGCCTTATGGGCACAAAATGTAGCTCATAGTAGGAGTACATTCAATTAATATTTTGACAACATTGCGTTTGAGTTATTTATAAAAAATAACTTATAACAAGCCAGAGAATCTCATTGGCATAAGAATTAGACTTAATTCCCTGTAATGCTTTTCATTTATATTTGACTCATACTTTTTATAATCAATTCCTGTTTTCAATAAATCTATTGAAATCAGTTTCGCTCAAATATATGTTGCGTTGGCCGTGTGATTGAATGTTTTTTCAACTATCTTACTGATCAATGGCCAACGATGTCCAACATTTAATTTATTTACTTAATTGCACGCATGTTCGATATCATATACATTAAACCGTACATTTGTTTAGGAATAAAAAAAATTAATAAAAAAGTGTATGTTAATCGTAGATAATGACCGTTTTGTTTCGAGAATTTTCACGCACACATTACAATGTTTCATATATGCGCAATTTAGATTTTCCTTTGATTAACTGAATAAGAATTAATCTGATTTACATTTTTATTTACACTTCTTATTTGCGGTGTGCTGCGGGATTATTTGTGAAAGCGTGTCCTTATATACGTGTATGCATGTTTGTGTGCATGTAGGGGTCATTATTGTATATGATTTTTAGATCTTGTTATCCGTGTTATCATGGATTGAGTTTTGACCAGGTGTTCGCTTTGTTGGCTATCGTGTGTACGATTTCCTTTTTTCCTGTTTGTTGTTTTGTTTAGCGTTTTGTTCGAGAGTTAAATTTGTACCACCTGGTAACACACTAGAATGCACAGATTACTGTGACAATTGCCCCAGTTGTTGTGGAATATTTGGCATTATTAATTATGAAATAGATGCAATTAGACTAGTCTTTTTTAGATTCGTTTGTCGCTAATCCAATCAAATGTTTCATGACGCTGGTCTAAAAGGTGCACAGATTCGCCTAGACAAACGAATATTGTTGTTGGACAGCAGTGTAAAATGTAATATACAGGAAATGTTTGAATGTTTAGTCTGTGCGTTTTTTGATTAATATTAATGGCATCGGTCTTTTTTATATAGAATTTAGAAATTGGTCACATTGTTTGCATGCCCTGTTTCAAATATATACTGAATTTCTTCACGGTGCCAGGTTTTCTTTAATGAATTTTTCGATAAAAATGTATTGCATTATTATGATCGGTTTCTTTTTTCTACGGCGAACATATATGCTTTCGCAAATACATCAAAACGTGTAGAAAATGAAGGATTTCGGGAATATTGGAAATTGAAATTTGGCATTCAAATTATGCCAATCTGTGTGTTGGATAAGATGTTATCTTTTGGCGTTAGGGAAATTTGCAATGGATAAATTATTTAATCAGCGTGCATTTTTATGCTGCTAAATCGCCACAAAATGTCGGTCTCCCCTCTAGTACAAAAAATAATGTGCTCTGATATTGACATCTATGAAATCCCCAGGGTATTTTTACATTAGCAAGGGTTTCCTTTAGTATCCTTGTGCTTCCGCGATATTATTTTCAGAATAGATCTTCCTGATTATATTTGATACATTGCTAATAATGTTACTTTCATGTTCTTTTATAATCCACTGTTTTAATGGTTGTATAGACCTGTATATTTAAATTTGCTGTGTAGTTAGCGTTGTATCAACATTTTCTCTTAAAGTTAATTGGACGTCTATGAAGGAACTAATGTATTCTTCTCAAATTCGAAATTAGACTATGTGTGGACCGGCTTCATTGCTTGCCTAATGATTTCGGTTTGGTCTGCTGCATCTTGAATGATAAATAGTAGATCGCCTGCTTAACTTTTGAAATGAAAAAAACTGATTATTTATGTATTTCAGAAGTGTTTTCTCAAGATTTTGTATGTATACACATGCCAGGAGAGTTGCAATGCAGTTTCTCATAGCTACACGATTGAACTGTCTAAAATATTTCACTTAAAGTAATTTTCCCCATTTTTTAACGTTATAATATGACGTCTTTGAGATCAAAGATATCTATATGAAAATCTTCAACCACCTTCTTAATCAGGTAAAACAAGATAGTCGTTGATTTTCAATGAGAATACTAATATATCTGGATGGAAATTCGTGTGGAAATTTTCTATTCTTGTAACTTTTTTCCATTTTAGTTCATCTGCTACATCGACTTAGTCCATGATCATGTTTCTGTTAATGATGTTTCGAATTGGTTGAAGTTAATTGCAAATAAACTGACATTTATTGTGACGTGTTGATCATTGACGCAATAGGCCACTTGGGAAGAGTTCCTAATTATTTCGTGTTTCCTTTGAGAATTTCATTTGTCGTTCAATCTTGCGGTGCTTTTTCCGAAAGATTTTCATCTTTGATTTCAACTACGAATCCCGATCGGTTTTTGAATTCAGCAATCGAATATAAAATATGCTCTTCCATATTTTTCAAAAGAACAATTACATTATAGTTCTCTATTTTATAGTTTGTATTCTTTAGGTTGAAGCTTGGTTTGAATTTTCATTAATATATTTTATCTCATTCAAGTACACGAGCATAACAATACCTGATCCTTCATTGCGTACGGAAAGTGATATTCTTTTGTCGGATTTTAATTTTGTCACTTCATCCATCTTGTTCGTTACACTTATGTGATTGGCATTCATTTATTTTCTTTATTGTTCTAATGCGCTAAATATCTCTGCTTTTGGTCCTTATTCTTCTGATAAGTAAATGCAGAAGACTTCAGTTCCCATCCGGATGTCAATCATGTCGTGTTCAATTAGATTTAACTCAATGATGCAAAATTTTTCTCCAGTTGAAAGCATACTTTTCTTAAGTTTTGAAAAAATATCCCTTGAATAATTGTAAATAAATGTATCAGTATTGGTTGGAAATTTCGATTGAACAGGAAATATTTCCACATATATTTTTCAGACTTCTACTTGTCTATGTTATTCTCTTCGAGTTTCTAGCCCCAATGTAATCATTAAATTCGATTTATTAAAATCTTTTAGGTTTAAATACCATTATCTGACTAATATTCTCAGCGTATTGCAATTTTGCTTGCTAGTTCACGGCGAAACTAGGTAAAAGTTGGCATAAAATTTCATTGGTAGTTATCAGATTATTTCTTATGATTAAAAAAACGATTTAGGATTTTTTTTCGAGAAATTTCACACCCACACAGCTGGTTGTAAAATAAGCGTATTATGCCGTGCAGTTCAAAGGCTGATCCCACTATTCAAAATTATTTATGCTAACCATTGACTTAGAATAATAGACGGTATCTGGTGAACGTTTTTCTATTGAGATTTACATTTGATTAAACATGTTATTGTGAACATTGTACATTTTGTGTGAGTGGCTGCGTGTGTGATATTAGAAGCCTGCGGATGGTAGTGGAAAGGAGATGCCGATACGTTGCCAGCTAACGAAGATTAGATCGCACATCATTTTAGTGGTTATTACGAATGATGTTGAAGTCTTCGGACGGCGGGGACAAATCAGTACCCAGCTACCACAAAGATGAACTAGATGCGTATTAGGAAATTGGCATCAATCGGATCTTTGCAAGCCTGATAATGCAAATCTACTACCTGCTATTTTATCATGCCAATGACTAAGGGGTATCATAAAATGCATACATTTTCAAAAATTATTTAACTAATCCGTAGTATTTTTATGGATACTAAGAGGAACAATTTAATATGCGAATATTTCACGGTAAAAAAACCTTTTATTCTTTAACATTTTAATAACTCTCCTTTCGATTTAATGATTTATATATTTAACGAATAGGATATCGGCGAAGCCAATACAGTATTTATTTGAGCAAAACTTTAATGCAAAGGTATTCGGTACACGGTGATAATTTTGTAACAATATCAATGACAGCTAAATCATTGCATAATAGGTAGAGATGAAGTCAAGTCATAAGACTTGTCGAACCTGAAAATAAATTTGTGGTGGTTACACGTGACGTTGTTCAATTTAGGCGATCCACGAAAGAGATCCTGAATGATTGTTCAAATTTACAGGGGAAAAGTAATGATAAAGACGATAGCAAATATAAAATGAAGTATAATCACTATTTAAAAAAAAAATAAAATTCGTTTTTCCTTTTAACTAAAAAAGAATTTCAGGTCTTGCCGGAAATTTTAAGGCGAAAGTGGACGGAAAATATACAAACGATTCTGTAAAAGGCCGAAAACTCATTTAATTAGGACGACATTAGCAGCTGACACCTATGCGGTGAACTATGCTAGTGCTTAACTCGACGCATCATAAATCCGCAAAGTTTGCTCTAAAAAAATTTTACATCCTATTCAAACTGTTGAGAAAATATCCATGAATAAAGAAAGGTTTTACTTGATTTAAGTCCATTTTTACTAGAATATGTGAACTTTATTATAAATTAAATGAAGCCCATTATATAAAATAGCAAACACCTGACCCAAATATTCAAAAGTTTCATCAACAAGATATTCTAATCGACTGGCCATGAATAACAAAATTCAACAATAATTTACTAGTATCCAGGCAAGACCGAACACGACCTCGACCAGACTCAATAAACATTCAAAAAACTGAAGAGGCAAAAACAGATGCACATACGGTGACAGAAATCTCCAAACAATATGAGTGTTCAACACTGCAATCCGCACTTGCGCTGTTACCAAGTGAAGAAAGCAAATTTGTGTAAAAAGATTAAACGAAAGACTACACTCGGAAAAATAGCACTCATACACGTAAAATTCAACAATGTGAAAAGATGGCCATTATCCACTTTGTTAATAATGGGTTTTTTCTTCCTAATTAGAAATATATATATATATATATATATATATATATATATATATATATATATATATATATAGATATATATATATATATGTGTGTGTAGGGTATATTTTTGAGCTCACATTTTCGAAGACTGCTTGAATACGAATTTGTATAGGAGATTCTACCGATTTCTTAACCAAATATATATTGGGTATAGGGTGTAGTATCTGCTCCCAATGATGTTTCGCCTGTAAGCGACAAGCACATGATTATAGCCGATTATATCTCATGGACATTATAAAGTGAAACGTCCTTAGTTATCAGTTAACTTGACTTAATGGAAACAGTTAATGGCAAAGCTGAATTCGAAATATTAATTGTGCAACTCTGTACAAATATTTATTTCATATAAAAATTGTAATTATATTTGATAGTATACATACAAATAGAACTTTTAAACATATAGAACTTAAAGTATTAAGAGATTTCAAATAGATTCCACCTGACGGAATGTCTTACCATGATCTGTAATTCGTATATGACTTAACTTTGCATGGAGTATGTTGCACAGGCGGCGAAGTGGGTACAATCTCCGGCTTCAAATAAGATGTTTCAAGTTTTGGGCACCTTCCGCGGACATTTTAGTTTGGTACTTCAGGAGTTCCCAGTAAGGACAGAATTAGTCTACTGGATAAATTGGCATTGATACTGACAATATACATATACTCCAAATCCTTTCATTATACTTCGAATCAATATAACTTCCCTATGAGGCATGGTGTCTGCTGCATCATGACAGATCGGGGTGGTTGGTTAGAGATAAATTATTGATGAGATTTCAAATGTTTTTAGTCTGGAGGAAGGACTAACCAGTAAATAAAACTTTATACATGACTGCAAATCGCATGAAATAGGCGACGTGCGTTGCGCAGAAATGAGATTTATAGATGTGCCCTGTTTCGAGTAGAGTCCGCGGCAAACCCTGGGCATTTATGAGTAGTTTCCAATGAGGACTACACTGGTCTACTGGATGAATTGGTTATGCTACCTGATGCAATATTTAGTTCATGCTGACAAAATATACATGATTAAAATCTCGCTATTAGACTATATATAAGGTACGCAGGTGAAGTTCATCCACGGATTGCACAAATGTTTACCTTTGAAATTGATTAACCTAAGCGTAGTCCATCGGAATAATCAAAAATAAGACAAGAAGCAACAAATCTAAACATCTCAAAGTGACATCAATAGCGCATTGTATTTAAATAGCCACGATTGGACATAACTAAAAATAACATTCAATTTCCATGCGTCAAGATGCTGTTAAATTATTCAGTAAAAATTTTTTTCATGTAGCAGTATTGTTAACAACTTAAGCCGCAAAAATAGCGGAACCACTAATGCTGTATTATACACAGTGTGCGTTATCACAGAACGAAGATACGCAATTCATGAGCTATGTTCCATGGAATACGAAATTAATCCATTAATCTCTTACAGGAAGAGAGAGATTAAAAAACTAGCGCGGAATGCAGTGCAATGTTCTAAGCTCAAAAAGTTTCCTGAGAATCCAGGCAAATTTATTTTTAATTACATCGACATAAATCTAACAAAACATCAAAATGAAGTTCTCTGTCTTGGACCGAAATACTGCATAACAAAACTAGAATAAACGAACGTGAAGAAATGCATATGCAGGCATCAATGGAATGCTTCTTTGAAGATGCCACAAAACACAAATCAAATGAAAAATACGACATCTCGCTCTTTAAATCGGACCTCCGAAGTGCGTATGGCCAATATATGCGCACATTCAAAGGCAATAAACTGGTCACCAAAAGGCATCTAGAAGAACTGAATGAGCTACAACGAAACAAACAAGTCAGACTCATGAAGCCAGACAAAGGGACAGGCGTAGTGTTAATGAACTATACGGACTATAGTCAGGCGATGTTACAAATTCTGAATGACAAATCAAAATTTAAACGCGAAGAGGTACAACGCGACACTACGGCAAAATTAGAAAATTCCATAACGAAGATTCTAAGCCGAATTATTTCGAAGGTCGAGGCTAAACAAGAAATCGACATAGAGCACAAAAATGCTTTTATTACAGAATGCAAACATGCCAAGCCCGTAGGTTCAACGCAACCGATATTATATGGGTTGCCCAAGGTTCACAAAATGACCAACAATGAAGGACTTCCGCCTTTCAGGCCCATTTTATCTATGATAAATTCCCCACAGCACAAGGCAGCCAGACTATTATGCCGGATTATAAAGCCTATCATGAAAGGAAGAATAGACCACGTTGTACAGGATAGCTTTCAATTCGTAGAAAAAATTCGCGACCTAAATTTGAAGGAGAGGAAAATGGTGTCCCTCGATATAAAGTCACTCTTTACTAGCATTCCAGTAGATAAAACTATAAATATCCTATGTGAATATATACGATCATCAGGAGCGGAAACACTGATAGAAGTGGACGACATGAGAGAACTACTTCTATTATGCACATCCAACGTACAATTCGTATTCCAAGGAGTCTTCTACAGACAAATTGACGGCATAGGTATGGTCAGTCCTCTTAGACCAGTATTGGCAGACATATACATGCACCATTTAGAAACAACTGGTTTAAAACCATTTATCAATGGAGCTTATTTTTACGTGCGCTACGTTGACGATACTTTCATGGTCGTTGAAAAGGATGAAGATACAAATTCACTGCTACATCACATAAACAAGGTAGACCAGGCAATCAAGTTTACAATAGAAGAAGATGTAGGAATAACGAGAGATGAAGAAGGTACTCTCTCAAGGTCAGTTCACAAGAAATCAAGCTGGACTGCACAGTATATCCATTATATGAGTAGTGTGCCAAGGGCGTACAAAAGGAACCTAATAATAAATTTGGGCACACGAATACGCAGGATTTGTTCACCGGACAACATTGAAATAGAGCTAAATTTGCTTCGCGAAGCGTTGAGAAATAATGGCTATCCGGACTGGTTCATCGATTACAACTTGAGACAACGCAACAAAATCGAGGCCAATTTGGAAAAAAATCAAACTCCCCAGATAGTAACGCTTAGTGTTCCCTTTGGAGGTGATCTTCCAGCGGAAATCTTCAAACGAAAAGTAATTCGAGCGACTAAAGCACAGTTTCCATCAATACAGGTGAGAGTGGTGTTCAACACAACAAAACTGATGCGCACGAATGAAAAAAGATAGCCTCTCTGTGACGTCAACACCTTTGTCTGTATACAAATTTCAATGTACCTGCAACGCTCAGTACATCGGCAGATCAAAAAAGAGGCTCGAAACTAGAATAAATCAGCATCTCCCTCAAAAACTATTAAAGAGGGGTGCAGCTCCTGCACAAAAATCAGCAATTTGCGAACATGTACTACTCACAGGTCATGCTGTTAGTAGTAACAATTTTTCAGTTCTCTACAAGGCAAAAACAGAGAAAATGCTTCTGGCTTTTGAAGCTATTGCAATTAATAAGCTGAAGCCCTGCTTAAACGTGCAGAAAATAATTCAAAAAGAAATTAAATTGGACTGGAACAAAGACATAACCGACATGCCTTTAAAAATAGCCAACGCTTCGCAAAATACGACACATACATCAATTACGGACGCAATTACAATGAAAGCGATGACACACCAAATGACGTTACGCAAAAGGAGTGGTCTAAATTGCGCAAAAGCAGTGGTCTAAATTGCGCAAAGCAAAGGCCAGCATAACGAAGAGGAGATTGGTTACAACACATGTACAGTGGGATTGGATGAACGAATATACTAACGAATCCAGAACAATGGCTGTAGATACTGGTAGAAATAAGATTTATTAATAAATGTTATTCCATGGAGTACGTTGTTTTGTTCTTACATTTTAAAAAATGGTGAAATTAGAAACTATCAATATATATATATATATATATATATATATAAACAAAATTAGAAATAACCGGTGTGGAATTTATGATTAAACAAGATTTGATCGAATGATTTCATTGCCAATACTTTGTGGCTTGTTTGTTAGACAGAATGAGCTTAGTAATTAAGTACTCCAACATGCAATACGCATCTTCTTTACCGTTATAAAACATCATAAAAAATAACAATCAAAATATTATTTTGTGGAAATCGCGACAATGGCCATTCTGGATATTTATGATTGTCTCTCGAAAATGGATTTATTAAATTTTCATAGGTTTATTTCATACGTGTAGCATATATTAAATCAATTTCTGTAACATACTATATATATATATATATATATATATATATATATATATATATATATATATATATATATATATAAATTAACCTGGCCGAAATATTGCTTAATTCATAATTTTGAAAATATAAACGTCTCAATTAAATTTGTGATTAAATATTTTTACTGTCAAATAGGAAGAGTGTATCAGACTCATGCCAACTTAACAAATTGTCCAATCAAAATGCTGTGGAATTATCTATCTTCAAATATTGCAAAATCTGAATGGATAACTAAGATGTCGTTGAGTGCTCTCTAATCGCAGAATGTCCACTATTTTTGGCCAAAAGCCAGTGCAATGTAATAAATAAAAGTTGATGGCAAAAATTCATTACAAGTTATTTATTTGATGTTTACGAAAATTAGTTGAAAATATTGTGTACACATATTTCTGTTAATGCCTATTTGTAAAAGATTATGACAACAATTGTTAAATTTTTACAAAGGATGTTATTACCACGCTTCAAAAATTATTAACAAGGTAAGCTCGATGCTAAATTACTTTGATAAAAAATAAGCAGCATCATATACAATATATATTTTCTTTATTCTTGAATAAATCTATATGAAATATATATTCTAGTGCTATTAACGCCAGCACGGGTTCTGTTTTTCGCATTTTTTCATTCATGATAATTTATAGTAATTATTTAATTTTCTAAACAATGAAAAAATACCATGTTCTTTAGGCAATCTGATAATAATAGTTTCATCTTGAATTCCAAGATTTATTTTAAATAGTATTTGAAAACTGGAGAAATATAAATATAAATAGAAGTTATTCATACGATCGTGCTCTTAAAGTTTTACTAAATAGCGTCAAATTATAACTTGTAATTCTTAATCTTATAATTACTCTCACATAATGTATTCATAAGTATTTAACAAATTTGTAAATGGAAAATATTAGTCAATTGTTTAGACACTATCTAAATTATATAATATTTTGCTTACTTCTAACAAAACGTCAACATAAATTGCAAACTTTAAAAATTATTTCTTGCCTGCTTTACATCGGCTACAAATTATATAATACTGAAATAAACTTTATTAATGCTTAATATTATGAGATTACTGCACAATTTATAAAAACTAATTATATAAATGTTGTTAAATTACTTTGATACTTTAATATTTATCAGTAAATCTTCATCTTTTACAATATGTTAGTTTAGTTTATGTTATACCAAATATCTTTAATGTTATTTTTAAACAAAGCTTTGAATTTCACTATATAAGAGTTAATTCACATTCGTAACGGAATAAAATTTATTCATGTGCGCGAATTGAATATATATCCACAAGCCTTTTTCTGTATTTTATTAAGTCATTACACAAAATTCGTTTAAGTGATATTGCATAATTCCTCAATCTAACGATTTTAGACGTAAAGCTTTAATTTAATATTCGGATTCATATAAATCTGTTAGTTTCTTCAATTATAAGACAGCTCTTGCCATCAGTAATTGTGCAGTTAGACGGACTGAATATCTGACAATATCCTTATATAGTGGTTTAGATGCGCAGCTGAATGTTTTAATGTGCATTTTATTGGGTGTAACTAAACACAACAGTTGTATTATGTGTCTATTTTTTCTTTATCCGTATGTATATATTTTGTGGGCATATTGACTTCATGAAAATCTACACTTATCGAAAAAATCTTTGCATTTTGTTATTTCAACTTTGTTTCAAGTCTATTTAATTTTTGTACTTTTATTCCAGCGATTTCTCTATTCTTTGATACCATATATATGATTAGAATGATTGATAGAATAATATTCTCACAATTTTCAATTTTCTTTTGTGCACGTCAGTTTACATGCTAAATTATAATTGCTTTTCTTACAATACATATTAAATAATTTATACAACGTTATACGGAGAGTTTATTTAAGCCACCAATGTCCTCCTAACTTTCAGTCTCTAAATCCTTGTAATAAATACCTGAACGGGTCTTGTCTTCTTTCCTGTAGCTGGGACATTCGTTCTAGCTCATTTAGGTGGATACGAATGGGCCTGAAATATAGAGGATGGAGTGTGAGTACGTGTCAGCAATTAGTGATGTTTCAACGGATGTTGAATATTGCATTAAGTATATTTAAAAATTATAAAATATTAAATATTTCTATCCAAATATTATATTTATTGAAATTTGCGGCAGCCAAACTGATAAGTTTACTTAATAATCGTAAACTCTACTGTATCATGTTGATAGGGTTTCAAATTTAGGTGAAATGGAAGGTCATAAATACTGATTGGCAAATGCGCATAACTTTATGCAAAATTAAGTAATACAGAGGAAATACACCATGTAATTTCTTTTAAACAATGACAAATTCTGCAACTGGTGACAGTTTTGTTATGTTGTTCGACGACTTGTTAAATACAATGGCATTGGTGTTTAATTCAAGCTCGCAAACTCGATTTAAAGAATGTAATTTCACGTTAAGTTTAGATATACTGCAAATTAAAAATTATTATAACGTTAATGCTACCACTGAGCTATTTGTTTACTTTTTATTTATCTTCGCAAGTTTTATTCGACAAATTGATATTTGTTATGCATTTGCATCTTAAATTTTTGTCCTGATTCTAAATAAGCAAGGCCGGATTGGATTATTTGTTCCGTAAATGATATTTGCACGATGAAATAAATGTCACAGACGAAACAATATTATGGATTCCAATTAAGTCCTTCTATAGCCTATCTGAATTGGCATCGTTATTGACAGTTAACTAGAAAATCTCAACATAATATCAGCATTCGCCCTTTCGCTTACACACTCTACTTAGAATCTATTTAAGAGAGAAAATTATCACCTTTTCTGTTAAAATTGAAAGAAAGCACTGATTATATTTTGAGTTTGAACTGTTTGTTTGCTATTATAAAATTTCGATGACAAAAATTCTGTCAACTTATTCGATAATTCAGACTTATACTTAATTAATCAATTCTTTTATATTGTTTTTTAAGAAATATTTAATTTACAAATTGTTTTATGGAAATGTCAACAATAAATTAGTTCTTATCAAAACATTTCAATGGAATACGTTTCTTTCACTCACTCTAATATATATAAAATTATCATATCTATATACAGAATATATTTCATAATTTATAACAAAATATATTTCATTAGTGTTGGCCACTAAAACAATTTTTTTAAATATCCATTTTTAGAATAGAATAGAATAGAATATATTATTTTTAATTGCATTCAAACCACACATTTTCCATCAAATAGACAATAATATTAGAAAGTGTACAATATATAAAAGGTATCACATCACATAAATATGTCCATTAGGTCTTGTATAGATAAGTCAATCTCAATAGATTTGATACATGCTTTATCAACATCTGAAAATCCGGCAGTTATATCACTGCATACACTATAAAATTTTCATAGAATTATCATGATAAAGGAAAAACGGGTTTTTTATTTAATCGCAATTATTTAATAATTGTTGTTAGATGTTATTTTAGATTTATCATCGAAATTATAATACCTGATAATTGGAAAAATTAAGGTATAATTCAAGTGTAACTGTCTATAAATGAGAACCATGTCTAGCAATAGTTTATTCGTAATGTTGGCTAATAGGATGGTATAGCGCATAACATTTCCAAAATAGTAATACAGATGATAGAAATAAAAATATCAAGAATTTATGTTGCTGAACACATTCATCATTGTCTTTTATTCAACCACGAGAAAGTATTACCATAATTAAATTTAAAAAAGATCAATAGGATTGCATTTTTTTTCTAGTTCAGTACATAAAAATTTAAAAGACATCTTAGATGGGGGCGTTTCTGTAAGCCACTTTGGCAATTGATTGTAAATTTGTAAATTTTCGACAAAGAAAATAACTTCCCGCAACATTTCCCACCAAAGGAGGAGAGGCCACCAAATGTCCAGATCTAAATCCAAATTCATGTATCTTTCTGATTGGATTCATATATGCACAAGTTAACTGATTCAAGCGCAATACTTTTATGCAATAGCACATCCCCCGAAACAATCAAGTGTGAAGCGATACATACTTTAATCTGCTGATGTATATGGTGCAGGATACAGGGCTTATATTTTTCACTCTTTTCTTTTTACAGCTCTGTATTCCGACATTTCAGATTACTTTGTACAGAATTCTGTACTTTGCTATTAAGCTCAAATGTATATGACGTTCTCTATAAAATTCCTTCGCAGTTCAAATATAGATCACTTCAAAGTGTCAAGTATAATTGATGTTAATTTCCAGCAGATTCTATCGGTAGAAAAAAGAACTATTTGAACATACTTATACAAGAAAATAGGATGTGGTACAGAGAGTGAACCTAATTTACACCTTCTATGCCTAGTGAATTTTTTTAACATGAAACCTTAGACAGGCTTCTACAAATCCAAATATATAGTGATTTAACTCGAACTTATGAAACATATCGAAAATTGTTAATGTATCCTTCCTATACGCACAGTCAAAAAGAAATTAAATCATACTATGGTGATAACAGTTCTTTAAATCAAGTTTGTGAGCTTAAAGTAAACACCAAGCTCCCAAACTTGATTTAAATAATTGATACCATCACCTGTGCAATCAATTATTGTTCAATTATATATATTATATATATATATATATATATATATATATATATATATATATGTGTGTGTGTGTATGTGACGAAAGCTACAAACAGCTAATGTTCGTGGCTGTATAGAAATTATGCAGCCGACATTTCCAGCCACGTACAATTTATGCTAGACCACTAAAGGTGAGAGCTGTATATCTCATTTTGCTTTACATATATATGCAATGTGGTTTGATCCTCGCTAGTCAGTGTGCCGTCGTACACTGATGATGTTCATGGAAGGTCTAAATGCGCCAATGCGTGCAACTGGCGATAGCTTAGCTTTGCTCTTCGACGGCTAGTTAAATATGAGATTGGCGTTTACTTCGAGCTAGCCAACCTGATTGAAAGAATAATTTAATTCTGCTCTATTACCAATTTTTAATGCTTTCATATATTTACTGTTTATTCTCTAATTTTATCATATACCTAATCAAGTCATACTAATAATACAAAAATTACAATAGTATGGCATAGTTAATTGGATGAGATATACTTTTATAATTAATGATCATATTTTGAATAACTAATGCACCATCACTGAAACCATTAAAGCAGTTCAGCCCACTTAACATTTAACAATATTATTAGTAAATTTTATGTTTGCATTAGTCTACAATTGAGTTTTAACTCAAGTATATAGTTGATGCTAGTCGCCTGGCTCCTAAATTTTATTCGACCTTATTTATTTTAGCATGGCTAATTGCATAATATATCTACGGATTGTTACTAAACTTCCAATTTTCCATTAAGCGAAAATAAAAACTTTTGGAAAATTTATAAGTGCAAAGCAAAACCAATACAAAATATTTTCAGTCATAGATAACGGTTTAAACAGCCTGATTATTAGGTCTACTTGACTAAATTTGGGTATATGCTGTTGAATAAGACGTAAAATGCCAGTTAGTACATTCTATTTGCGTTGAAGCTTGTATTCCAACCGTCTACGTTAGCTTCGGCACTACGATTAAAATTTGTTCGTCTATAAGGTGGCAATAAAAATTATGCAAAACCTTAGTCAAAAAAAAACATAGTTTAAAAAATTCAAAGATATAGTTCAGTTTTTCCGCTAATTGAAGCAATGTTTAGCTTAACTGGCAGGCCTTACACTTACCTGATTCCCTTAAATGCCTTACTTCGTAAATGCTGGTTGACAACGATTTCAACCTCCTGTATCTTTGATTGTGTAAAAATATTCGCTTTATTAGATAAGCAAGAATTTGTGAAATAATATATGAACATCTTCGCAAAATCTGATTCAGGCATACGTAACTTTAGCCTACCTATTCCAATTCTTAACTTCTGTGCTTAAAGTAATAATAAAATGTTTACTCTTAACCAAATTTGTCTATTACAAGCACATTTACTACAATTATGAAACATTTATATAATTAAACGAACATTGGTTGCGCGGGTGGTGATAACAATTATTATAATCAAGGTTGCGGTCTTGATATAAACACCTGACCCATTAATTACTTATATATGTCAGTATAAACTAAGAATTGTATAGTGTAGAAAAGGCAATTCATCCAGTAGACCGGTTTCGTCCTTATTGGGAACTCATTATGTACTGTCCGCGGCAAATTCTGGCCAGTACATGATGAGTTCCCAATAAGGACGAAACTGGTCTACTGGATGAATTGCCTTTTCTACACTATACAATTTTTAGTTTATACTGACATATGTAAGTAATTAATGGGTCAGGTGTTTATATCAAGACCGCAACCTTGATTATAATAATTATGAAACATGTTATAGCCTGTGTTTAGTTTATAAGTCCGTTCCTTTATCCTCATGCAAATTATGGTGGTTTTTCCAAATATTTTTAGGGTAATAATGGAGATAACCTCTATGGGAATACTGGCGAATTTCTTAATCAATTCGAAGATACACTTTCTGGGTAAATAAATACGTTTTATTTCATATTCGAATAAATGAAAGTTAACGGTTATATTCTATATTCTGGAAAAAAGTCAATAAATGTGATATGGTAGGCAAAGAAACCATACAAACGTTCTTTCAATGTTTGCTAATGTTTTCAGAAAGATTAATAAAATTATTATTTTTAATCAATGGAAAATGTTAGTATCTTTCCATATGTACACTGATTAGTAAATGTAATATATTTCTAATAGCCAAAAATATATAACTTAGAAAATCATGCCTCAACCAATGCGGAGTTTCAGGTGTTCATAAATGTAGGTTCGCATTAAAGTAGGAATTCTTTGAAATATTTCTTCTCCACAGTTAGATAAATTAAAAATAATAAACATAAGATATATATAAACAGGAACTTTTTTGTTTTTCCGCGTGTTGTATTTGTAATCTATGCTTCCGATATTTTTGCATTTTATATAAATTTAATCCAAATTCTATTCATTCGTTTTTCATAATTTTCTCAAATCGAGAGAAGCTTTTCCAAAATAAAACTTTCATTTGAAACTTGGTAACGTATTCCTTATTTATAATAATGTTTTGATGTTAAATATTAAGCTGTTTTCATTTTAAATTGCACATACACCAATATATATTAACTAAAATTATAAATAGTTGATAAGAAAAATTACCTATTCACGAACGACCAGGTTTCCATCACGAAGTACCAACACTAGGTCAAACAACGCATAACTAGTTGGTTAACTGATGTTGAACATGTTCGTAGCACAACCTTCTACATAAATTCCGCATGGAGTATATTTCATATAAGATATTCAAGTGTTATCTTACAATGCGACAAATAATCTCTGATAGATGTAGACCAGATCGTGAGGTTTGTGTTTATTAGGCTGGTTTTCAGATTGAGTTCTATTCGCCAGACAAAAAAGTTTATACATAACCATGGACTTATTGGAATGTGTAGAATGATAATCTTTATTTGAAAATTAACTCTATATAGCTTTACTATACGTTCACCTGTAAAATTGCACCTATCAATTGTCACATATAATATGTGGCTGCCATCTGGAAAACCGATCCTCGTGATAATTAGCCAGATTACAAATAAGGTTTTTTTTCTGAAAAAAGTCTGTCCTTCTAGATATCGTTTAAATTATCTCTGCGCGATTCAAATGTTTTTAACTTATATTTATTTTTAGTTATTTTGTGTTTTAAATATTTTTGCTGAATAAATTATACCTAAACAAGTGAGTTTATGACCAATTAATTTTATCTGAGTATATCATGACCTTTCCTTTTAAGTATTATTTCAAAGATATGGATTAAATGCAAATGGAAAACATTGAACAGCATTCCAAAAATGTATTTATGAGATATGAAGTTGTTCAAATCGGTGTCTATGTCTAAAACAGATATTTAGCTATCATTTAGCATATTTTAAATGGGACTGTTAACGTAGATTAATTTCTGCCATGTAAAACTTCATAACATTTAAAAATTGAATTGCTCATGAAAAGAAAATCGAGTTTCATTCTAATTATTGATTTATAAATAAAGGGTTTTCAGCATAACGACATTTATCGCTGTATTAAATATATCATACTTTTTGTTTTTATATTAAAATTGGGAATCATTTTCTAAAAATGTAAACTAAACTTATGACAAACAAAATGAAAATAAATTAATACAACTATATTTTTGGTCAAATTAACGATATAATTGACTATAACTTTTGAAGAAATTCAACGCCAAAAATAATAAAATGTAGGCATATTTTCCCCCACTTAGTTGGCTTAAATTATTTTTTTAAATTAATTTTGATATCAATATGTTTTTACCTTATTGTGTACTCGATTGCGTACACAGAAAAGGTGTTCTGTATTTATGAACAAAAAGTGAGTTTTTTTATAAAAATACTGCTTTCTAATATTAGGGAAATAGATGACAAACAGCATGTAGACCGGAAAACAATCAGATACGAATGGAATTTTTGTGTTATTTGTTATAAACTGAAGCATAGAAAGCCAAAAATCATCATTATACACAGTCACTTTCAATTTGTGGTTTAGCCAAATGTATTTATTAGTAATATACAAAGAGAACTTATAAAAGAATAAATTTTATCTTTTTAACACGGAATCTAGTTTCATTTCTCATCTTTCGTTTTTCTAATGGATATTTTGATGCATTTCAAATGTTCTTGTTTCACAAAACAAAATCGTCTGCATCATAATTTCTAGTAGTTCAACTTCGTATGAAGATTAAAGACATTTTCTTTGGAAATCTTTGATTTCATTTAATTTATTTCGAAAGAAATTCCAGATAGGCTGCAGCATAAAAATGATTAATCAATAACTTAAGTAGGTGCACAAGTGAAAATAGCATGTTATGCACAGTTTTGATGGTGTACTGAATAACTTTCAAGATACTGAACCAAATGAGTCCTTGTCGCCTGGTGAATAAAATAGTTTTGGATGAATTTTACCGTCTTCTGTATGGTAATTTTTAATATATTTAAGGATTTCCTACCTGAATAGTCAACTTTCTTGCTTTGCTTTATGTAGGACTGTAATTTTTTGTTAAAATTATCTGTGTGGCCCATTCTAAAAGCGCTTTGTGACACGGCCGATATTCGTGACGATTATTGGTGTTATATGTTGATGGGTATTGTTGATTAATTACGTTATCTTTAGTTTATCTTTAACATGCTACGTTTAAATGCATTTGCTTCGACGTATTGTGTCTGGTGCCGAATAATATATCAATCTTTCTTGATTCAGCGCCATAGATGGGGAACAAACATTAACTTGGTCCATATACCTGGATTTTAAAGTGATTTACTCAAATTTCCGAATTAGTTGCAACTAAACCAGTGAAAATTTCGTTCGCCCGTGGCACATTTAATGCGTTGTAGCAATTTTTTGTGGAAACACTTAAATTTTGAAATGTTTTTCATTGTAAAAATGAATATATATATATATATATATATATATATATATATGAAGTCAAACAGAAAACATTTATAATATGAATGAGGAAAATGATTAGTAAAGCGGAAAATCAAACGGAAATGTTTACCTTCTTTTATGGTCGGCACTCTGTTCAAACATACTTTTTTATTTGAGTCTCCGCGATTTTTAATCGTGGGTTGTCGATTTGCACTAGCAGCTTCGCAAAGCTCCGATTGATCGGCATTTCCAAACACGCGTCAAGTTTGCCTTTGTAGTGACTGAGTGCTGTTTCGCCCCTTTCCTCGGAAGACTTCAAAATCGTTCATACTAGCCCCGGGCAATAAGGCACGATCTAATCATTGTTGTTGTTATTATGAAAAATGTTCAAGCTTTGGAGAAAAGTAACGTATCATCACACAACCACCACATAGGCGAACTCGATGCGTACTTGGAAATGCCGATCAACAGGGTTTTCGCGAAACTGATAGTGCCAATCGACAATGCACGATTTAAAATCGTGGAGACTTGAAATGTGACAATCGCACAACGCAATCATTTGAGAAATATATGAAAAACAAATATGATGATTATTTTTATTTCTAGATTTAATGTAACGCATTGTGTTCGTGATCAACGTTTCATTAAGAGCAAATCTGTTACTACTTTTTTTCTGTTCGTAAGTGTCTGATCGGATATATCTTATAAGCATACATGTACGGTTCTAATTATTGTTTAAACCACGCGTTCAATAATCGATTTAATAAAATCGCCAAAATATCAATTACCTCTCACTTTAGTTATTAAATGTTTGGTAGATCAGTTAGCTTAAACAAACTAATAACGTCAATATTAGCGGCTAGTCTCCACTTATTTAGCTACCTAACAAAACGCCACCTTGCTGGAAAAGATTTGGGAGTAAAACCCAATGAATCAAATTATTTATATCACATCACAGATAATTTTTTTCAGAAATCTTTTGGAATGATCTGCATGTTCTAACATTGAAGCATTCCTTTTTCACATCGAAAACGCACTGTAAACACAAATATAGAGGCAGTCAGTCTTTTTTGCATAATGGGTAGAATATTATGTCAGTTCTTTTTAAGATCTGAGAGCATGCGCGCACCAGTGGTGCAAAATGTCCTGATTCCTATTTCAGTTTACATATCGGTGATCAACGTTCCAATATTCTTCCCAATCGGGTCTCTAGCATTTACGCAATAAAAAAATTCATCATATCAAATAACTATTAATTTTAAATCAAGTGAGAAATTTCAGTGGCAAAGTTTTTATTTCCATGTGATTCCACCGGACTTAATTATATGCGTGTTTATTTATGAAGCCTATCCAATCGTGGCATCGATTTTATCATTTTTAGTAAGCAATTAAAGTTTTATTCTTAATGTATGTCTTGACGATATTAGGATTTACATTTATGGTTAAAAAAGAAACAGTAATACAATGTATATGCACCGGTGGGAAAATAAGGCCAGGATATTTAATCTAGCCGTTTTAGTGTAATAATAATTTCAATAAACATATGAAGCTAAAATAAAAAAGACCAGATAAGATATTACCTATCGAAAAAAGTTCATAGAAATATTTTTTTGAATGTGGATAGTTGACATTGTGTCAAAATTGATAGTATCTTTGTATGTTCGACAAACAAGAGATCGCGCAATTTTGACAAGTTAATCCCCCAGAAATAAAATAGTGAGCAAACGATGATAAGGCAGATATTTTGTTAAGTCTCGTTAATTTCTAGATAACTGTCAATTACGATAAACTATACAGGTATTGGTGAAATTTAAATATTTGCGTTAAAGAAAAGCAAAATCAATAATAAAAGAGATTGTTTAGATAATTAATTTATTTAGTACAGAATTCAAGTTTTGCATTGAAACGAGTAATGCTCATATAATTAGACGAACATTGGTTTTGCGGGCGGTGATAACAATTATTATAATCAAGGTGGCGGTCTTGATATAAGCACCTGACCCATTAATTTCTTACAAATGTCGGTATAAACTAAGAATTGTATAGTGTAGAAAAGACAAATCATCTGGTAGATCGGTTTCGTCCTTATTGGGAACTCATCACGTACGGGCCAGAAATTGCAGAGGACAGGGCAGACGTGCCCAGGTTCGAGCCATGTCCGCGACAATTTCTGGTCAGTTCGTGATGTGTTCCCAATAAGAACGAAACCGATCTACTGAATGAATTGGCTTTTCTACACTATACAATTCTTAGTTTATACTGACATATTTAAGTAATTAATGGTTCGAGTAATGTTCATGTCTGTACATTGTTGCTCCGTGCTTTATGTTTTGGACTAATTTCTCGCCTTCTAAAAAGATTTATAATAGCTCCTAGTTGTTGTACATTGTGCTATCAAACTTTAGTAAATTTTAAAGAAAATTAATGAAATTTGAATGTATTTTCACATATTCAATTTTGCTCTTTTGTTAATAGTAAATTATAAACTACATCTGCATAAATTCGTTGCAAGAGGGATGGTAAAAAATTTAAATAACTTTTATGTGATTCAGATAAAAGTCAATCATACTATTCTCCCAGTGGCGGTTTATTATATCACTGAAGAAAAACTGAATAACTTGCATCAAATCGCAATTAATATATAACAAGTTGAAATACCAACCTGAAATTCTAGCTCCTATTACATAAATAATATTCAATTAAACTGTGGCTGCACAACTTTATTTTATTTATGAAAATATATTCCTAATAACTTCTGCCACTAAGATGAATCTGAACTGCGTGTGCCTTGCAAAAAGTTTAAGTGCATTAATTAGATTCAACAGTATTCTATTCCCATTAGATAGATTAATTGAGCGTAATCTTGTTTACTTTTTCAAAGAAAAAAAGGGACTGATATTTATTTAAATTTCATGATCTTTACATAAATAGTTCTATCAGCCTCCACGCGATTAATTGGTGTTTAGTCGAACAATATATAGAAATGTCGCTAAAACTGTATAAAAGTTATTTACGTGACTTCATAAAAACTGTGCGGCCAATTATCAAGAAACCGTCTTTATTTTAAGATTACTAGATACAAAAACCAGCAAATGGAAATAATTTAATCGTTTTATTCATTGATTTTGTTATAAAACCAGTTAATTTATCGCTATGAATGATATGCACTGCATTTAGCAAATTCAGCTAAATAAAAACCATATATAAGTACGTTCTTGCTAACTCACTGCATAGTTTATATACTAAAAGTGGAAATTTTGAATTTCTGGATACAAATAATTTTACTAAACCAAATTCGTGACCAAATAATTAGTGCAAATATATTTAAATGAAGGTTATGAGCTTCAAATAGAAATCAATCAAATTATTTATATTTCCCAGTATAGACTAACTCTTGTACAAAGTAATATATATATATATATATATATATATATATATATATATATATATATATATATTCAAAAAGAGATAAATTGATCCACTGAATTAAATGTCTTTGCTACCTAATTAAATGGTTAGTTTAAACTCAAAGCAAATATGTAATAAAAACCTAGAAATAGACTTCTGTTCGACATAACTTCTCCAAGTGGCATGGTGTCTCATGTATAATGGTAGATCAGGTGTAGCTCTTTCGAATTCCACGTTTTCAGATGTTACAAATAAGTTCCAATTGAAGGGCAGGTGGACAGAAATCATATATTAGAATATGATATAATGTTGCGTGTAAAGTTCTCATGAAAATTGTTGGGGATAGAGTCACAAACTGCGAAGAAATAGTGCCCCATTTACCGCCGTATCCGTGGCGAAATCCGTGTGTTAATCCACGAGATTTATCTTATAACGAAACCAGTCTACTGAAAGAGTTGCCAGTGCTATTCTTGTAATGCATAAATTAAATTGACAAATTATATATAACTGAAACACTGTGATTGGAATTTAATCTACTATAACTTACCGAAGTAGCATGGTGCATGCTACACGATAAAAAATCGTGGATGGCTACTTAGAATCTCAATTCTTAAGCAATTATAAATAGGTTTCATCTAAGTATGTTTGTATTTTACTAAATATTGTGTGTAATTTGCGGCACGGATTGCGAATTGAGTAGGTGCTTAGACTCCAAAAATGCTGTCCCTGATTGCGTCCTGTACGCGGCAAAAGCCGGACAACATTTAATGATTTCTCCATAAGAACCAAACTGGTCTACTGGACTAAATGCCTTTGCTAACCGTCGCAATGTTAATTTTTGCGGATAACATACATCAAACCATGCCACTAGATTTCAATTCAAAATAACATCTCATTAGAGCATGGTTTCTTTATAATATTGAGAGACAAGTGGTCAATAGTACGAGATTCCAAATTTTTTTTCAACTGAAGACTGGAAAAACAAAATAACTTCATTTGTGTTGCACGGCATGGGACACGCATTTGGTAGGGTCCCAGATTATAATGGAATTGTGTCCCGTTTCGAGCTACGTCTGCAGCAAAAACTCGACAATAATTGACGAGTTCAAATTAATGGCAAAACCGGTCTAATTGATAAATGACTTTTCCTATATATTGCAATATTAGAACTATATTGATAACATATAGGTTATTTAAAATTTTCCCTTATACATCAATAAAAATTGAATTACCGTAAATAAATGGTGTCAATTTTATAATGACAGATCGGTGGTGGCTAATTAGAAATGCAAGACCGCGAGGTAACAAATTATTTTGACCTTATAGAAAAGCTAACTAACAAAATAAGTTGGTATTTTAAATAATTTTGTGTGTAGTTTGCGACAATGGTTGCGCAGTGGAAAATTCTTAGACAATAATTGACGAGTTTCAAATAAGGACAGAACTGGTCTACTGATTGAAATTCTTATACGGCCTGATGCAATTCTCATTTTATACGGATATAATAGGACTGATTTAATACAATATTTCAATTCAATGTTGCTTCCCCAAGTTGTATGGTTTCAGTTGTACAACGAAAAAGTGTTGTTGGCTGGTTGGTACATTAGATGCGAATTCATGTCACATATATAATACCCGAAGGAAAGGCAAATCAATAAACATAAGTTGATGTTTATCAGAAAATGGTTCGTCTCCAAATCTGATTTGTATCGGTCCCAGCCAAATTCAGCTTCGAAATACTGGACACTTATTAGAGATTTCAAATAAGACAAAACGAGTACTGGATAAATTTCCTTTGCTACCCGATGCAAGGCCTGTAAAATATCCTGACAATATATATATATATATATATATATATATATATATATATATATATATAAGAACAAAACAACGTACTCCATGGAATAACATTTATTAATAAATCTTATTTCTACCAGTATCTACAGCCATTGTTCTGGATTCGTTAGTATATTCGTTCATCCAATCCCACTGTACATGTGTTGTAACCAATCTCCTCTTCGTTATGCTAGCCTTTGCTTTGCGCAATTTAGACCACTGCTTTTGCGCAATTTAGACCACTCCTTTTGCGTAACGTCATTTGGTGTGTCATCGCTTTCATTGTAATTGCGTCCGTAATTGATGTATGTGTCGTATTTTGCGAAGCGTTTGGCTATTTTTACGACACATACATCAATTACGGACGCAATTACAATGAAAGCGATGACACACAAATGACGTTACGCAAAAGAAGTGGTCTAAATTGCGCAAAGCAGTGGTCTAAATTGCGCAAAGCAAAGGCTAACATAACGAAGAGGAGATTGGTTACTGCACATGTACAGTGGGATTGGATGAACGAATATACTAACGAATCCAGAACAATGGCTGTAGATACTGGTAGAAATAAGATTTATTAATAAATGTTATTCCATGGAGTACGTTGTTTTGTTCTTAACATTTAAAAAAATGGTGAAATTAGAAACTATCAATATATATATATATATATATATATATATATATATATATATATATATATATATATATATATATATATATATATATATATATATATTCATTGTAACCTTCCATGTGTGCAAAAACAAAAAGAAATTTTATCGCATACAAGACACATTTCTTTCGCATAATCTCTTCAAAATAAATCTGATAAAATTTCTTTTTGTTTTTACACACAGGAAGGATACAATGTATTTTATTAAAGCTTGCATTTCAAAAGATATATATATATATATATATATATATATATATATATATATATATATATATATATATATATATATATATATTTATATATATATAATGGGATTCTTATTTATATCAACATCGATATATTGATTTTTATAAACTTTGATACACTTCTTCATTAAATGCATTGGTCAATGTGATTAAATATTATCTTACTTACAGCGTCGGTTCAACATATTTTTGTTGTGTGAGTTAGATGACTTAATATGGATAAGCATAGTCTCCCCCCACACAAGTAGTAATGTGATGAACGTTAAGGCTGCTGTGTCTTGTTCTATATTTACGAATTGAAATGAACAAAAAATCATGCAAACTGTTTTTGTTAATAAGAACCAGGCAGTTGTAATTTTAGGTTCCTTTGCTCAATAGTGTAACGGTATTCATCTGTCAAGAGAGTAGCCGCGTGACATTCCGCAGCTAGCCTATTAAAATGACGAAAAAATTTGCTTAAAAATTAAAGTTGCACCCTTCTGTAAATGCTAATATGCAAAGCTTGAATTTATTACAGGTTTTAAAAATCTGGTGAGGTCAAACAAGATTAACAGTAATTTCTAGTCAATAATGACGAGATTGAAGGAGTAATTATGTAGTTAAGGATCGTCCTTCATCTTGAGTTCGTCTGCTAGCTCATATGAATCCGTGACGGTGAGCTTATTTATTACATTGGTTTTTAAACGAAAATTGGTTGCGTGGGCAGTGATAACACTTAATTTTAATCATAGTGGCGTTCTTGAATCAAACACTTGACTCCTTATGTACATAAATTTGTCAGTATAAACTAAGTATTGTATGGTGTGGAAAAGGAAATTCATCCAGTAGACCAGTTTTGTCCTTATTGGTTTTTTTTGCAACGCGTAGATAATTAAGTAAATATCCCTCGCCCGAAAAGCTCCGTGGGTGGTCGAAGCAATATGGGTTTCAGTTAACCGAACGATCTTGCGCGATTTGTTCACTTTTGTTTCAAATTTTGCATATCTTTTAAGAGTTTTAATTTGTTTTCCAATTCAGCCATTAGTGGCCAGAGCATTTTTCACTTTAAAAATATATAAATTTTCAACAGTATTTCTGAAATTTTTGTTTATTGTTCTTTTTATGATTAACTTGATTAGTTATGATCATGTTTATGGTTATCCTCTAAGTAAAAATGTCAAATAAAACTACCACAGGTTCTTCATTCGGTTATTAAGTTGTACCTTATTATTTAGTAAGCCAAACAGCAGATTTTGTTCTAAAGAACAATAATTAAAAATAAAGTAATAAATTTTATTATTTAGAATTGGTTTTACAGAACTCTGCATTTTGCCTACAAATTTTGGAACTCACTTGAGTTATGGAATTAATTCTTGAAAACTTGATTGATAACCCTAGATGTACTATTGTATTTTGCTTTGAATAACGAACATATTCTCTACATATCTTAGATCATTGTTTAATTATTATTGACTCGATTTTAAGCCAATGAACTGCAATGTTATAAAATTAAATCACTTAATCAATTTACATTATTTCTTATTTACATGAATATAAAAATGAAAGAAATGTTTCGATTGAATATTTGCACTACTCAATTTAGAGCTTATCTCAAAATATAGTGATTCTATTTTAAAACTTTCAAATTATTTTAAACCAATGCGTCAGACTTATAATTATTTACACCACTGAACTTCAAATAAGCTTGTATTTTAATAGAAACTTAAAACAACTCTTTAACTAACTTGTTAGACTTCGGATACAGCCCACAGTAAACTTCAGGATGAAATCTTTCGGAGAAATCATATAAGACATTTTACAAATGTAACTAAACCAGAATTTGGCGCTGATGATATTTACTTAAATCAAAGTTACGTTCTTGATATAAACACCTGACCTTCTATGTACATACATTTGTCAGTAAAAGCTAATCATTGTGTAATTTAGGAAAGACCTCGTCTAGAAGACCGGTTTTGGTCCTTATTGAAAACTCTTCACGTACTGTCCAGAATTTGCTGCAAAAAAGACTCATCAATGGTGGGCATTTCATAATTGAGGTCCTATTAACAAAAATTTTAAACATAATCTCAACAATTAAATTGAAAGCAAATATGTAAAATGAACTCAAAAAATCACTAAATTTGGTAGTTCAATTAAGAAAATAGTAGAAGCGAAAAGAACTAACAATAGCTTAATGCCCGCTGCAAATTCTGGACAATACGTGAGGAGTTCCTTACAAGAATCTAACCGGCTTACTGGATTAATTGCCTTTTCTACATTACACAATGCTTAGTTCATACTGACAAATTTATGGTTATAATGGGTCAGGTGTTTATATCCAGATCGCAACCTTGTTTTAAGTATTTTGCCGATGCACAAGTAAAGTTAATCACCAGTTTTCTCGTGCTTTTAACCAAAACAAGAATGCGAGTTGTTACTGTTACGAAAAGGAAAAATATCAAAGTGTTTCATTATTTTTCAATTAACAAAATATTTCAAGAGACGGCACAGTGCGACATTTGGACATTTCTTGTCCATATTTTGTGTTAGTTACGGAGGTTTAGACAGCTCCTTCTGATGATTTTCCTGCATGAACAAAACCCACGAGTACAGGAGATGGCACCTTTTGTTTCTTCTCATTTTAGCAATTTTTCCATAATCTATATAAGCTAGTATGGTGTTAGTTAGGTTATGCATGATAAATAAAATCATATACAATAGCATTCTGCAATCATGATTACATAAATGATAAATATTACGATTAATATTTATATTGAACGGTAATTCTAATTATCAGTTCAAACATGGACATGCTTTATTTATAACATTTGCGAAGCAGAAATAAAGCAAGTTCATAAACGATAGGAGTTGTTGAACTAAACATTTTCCGTAAATATTTAAATTTCTGTTGCTCAATGAAATGACTTAATTAGTTAAGTTAAATTGAGGAAACGTCTGTTCAATATGAGCATAGTACATCAGTCAATATAAGGTAAACTTTAACCAACTAAACGGAAATCTACGTTTCTCCATACATGTAAAGTTATTGGTTCTGATATGCCCTGTTTTATGCTAACGTTGTCTGTGTACTCGTTCTCTATACCGTCAGATACAAGTCTGCTCCTGTTAATCGGAGATGAGATTCGGCAGGTGAAACTAACCAAATTACCGAACAGCTTACTTCAGGTTCGTCAACTTTTTTGCGCAGCATTTGCAGATCGATTGCATTTAACCAGCTCAAGCGATTCATCTGAGCTAAGCTCAAAATCAACGTCCATCCAATCAAATCTACAGCCAGGTACATTGCAATCAGTTAACTGCGAGACAGCAAAAGCCCTCGCTGGTGTTGTGCGTTTGTTGAACAATTCAACACGAAAATTCGAAACCATAAATTGTGCAAAGTAAGATTAACCGCATTTATTTAGATCGTAGTCTTATGTAAAGCATATAATCTTGAAATAAAATTAAATTATATGCATGGCAACGCGATTTTGCATATTTCAAATATAAAAAATTAGGTCATTTCATTCTAATTTTTGAAACAATGCTTATGATTCAATCGATTCTCTTGGCTTCTATCAATGTAATTATTTTAACATGGAAATGTTACGTGAAAATCTTGTACATTCTAAAGTCTTTGAGCAGAATCACATATTTCACTAGCATGCACACATTGAGTTTTTAAATACTGTCATTGGAACTTAGGTTCAGTTTTCCCATCTGGCCGCAAGTACTTTTTTATACTTTTGAAATGCGAGCTTTAATAAAATTCATTGTATCCTTCCTGTGTGCAAAAACAAAAAGAAATTTTATCAGATATAAGAAACGTTTCTTTCGCATTGTCTTCTCAAATATATACTAATGAACATAGCTTTATATATAAATTGGAAAGCAAAACAAGATAGAAATATGTGAACAAATCTGACTACATAAAAAAGATGAAAAACGTGTTAAAAGAGAATACAAATTTCACACGTCTAGACGATAAATTAGATGAAATAGACAAGGTGGAGCGCAAAGTAATAAACGAAATTAAGATTTTGACAGATGCCGGTTTTATTGATGAGGCTCCTGCACAGAAGATCAAGCCAGTTGGATCATCTACACCAATAATGAACGGATTACCAAAAACAAACAAAAGAGGTTGTCCTATGAGGCCAATTTTATCAATGGTAAATTCTCAGTTTCATGCACTAGATAAATGGCTAGTTCGTTTACTTGAACCATTATGTAAACTACTAGGTAATTATTCGGTTGCTGATTCGTTTGAATTTGTAAGCAAAATTTAAGCTAGAAATGTTAAAAACAAGATTATGGTATCTTTTTATGTTACGTTTTTGTTTACAAATGTTTCAATCGATGAAACCATTGACATTATAGTCAAAGCGGTAGAACGCGACATATTACCATCGCCGGTGCCAGATCACACTCTACGCAAGCTCATCTTATTATGCACGAAAGATGTACGCTTTTCTACAAACAGACTGATGGTATGGCAATGGGAAACCCCTTATCTCCAGTGTTGGCAGAGATTTTTCTGGGACACCTAGAGAACACATCATTAAAGAGTGACATAAGTAATTTGCTCAATATATACGCTACGTGGATGATATATTTCTTGTAATTAAGAACAGGTCGCAATCACGAAAATTGCTTCAAAGTTTCAACAAGCCACATAAGAATATCGGCTTCACGTCAGAGCACGAGAAAGATCACTGTCTGCCTTTCCCAGATGTACTATTAAAGAAAGAAACTAATGGTAATTTAAACAGAACAATTAAACATGAACCAACATGGACTGCACAGTATTTGCATTACAGCCTTTTTGTGCTATTTCAATATAAATTATCAACAGTTCGTGGTTGCTTTTCAAGAATTGACAGGTTGGTTAGTCAAGATTCTAGAGAAAATGAATATAATAAAGCAATTAACGATTTGATGTCTAATGGCTATCCCAGACAATTAATTGAATCAATTATTAAAAGCGGAATTAAACAGAAACAGACGTTTAATGGGCCAGAAAAGAAAACAATCTACCTAAACACCCCATTTAAGGTGGATTCAGTTTCCCGTATAACACAAAAGAAAGTTGAAGCAGCATTAACATGCACATTTAATGCAGCTAAACTACGAGAGTTATTTATGGTAACACACTTGCCTTTACCAGCAATCAAAGAGAAACAGCCGTTAATGTCGATATAAAATATTATTTACTAATATACATGCGCAAGTTGTCGATCAACTTACGTAGTCCGATCGACCAGACGGTTAATTACTCGAATGAGAGAACATTGTAACGTAAACGCCTGTTTTAAATCAAATGGTGAATACACGTCTGCTATTGCGCAACATATCATCGAAACATTGCACGTATGTTCTCCAGACGTAGCATTCAAAGTAATTACTAAATGCAAATACAAAGGTAGCTAGCCACTTACTAAGCCTTATGGATAAACAAATTGCAGCCGGATTTATGCAAGCAGAAGAGTCACGTAGAAGCATTGAGCTTGAACTGGATGTGACGCAACCAATTGATTGGTTTCCGTTTTCATACTCTCTCTATGTTCACATATTTCTATTTTGTTTTGCTTTCCTATTTATATAAAAAGATATGTATTTATGTAGATATTTGAGAAGACAATGCGAAAGAAACGTTTCTTATATCTGCTAAAATTCCTTTTTGTTTTTGCACAAAGGAAGGGTACATTGTACTTTTTTTATAATTTAATACCATGACTTGCTAAAACATAAGCATATTCAATTCATGTTCATTGTTCCTAAATAAATATCCATAAATTTAAATCACGATAGCCAGATATCTAAATTTACGACTACAGATAAGACAACTCTAGATTGCCTCTTAGCATCAAAATGTTCGAAAACGGCGTACACAGAAGAATATATAATTTCAAATCGCTCTGTATCATGACATATTATTTAAAAATGTTATGAATCAATCAAATGTTATATGCTAAAATATTTTCAAAAAGACATTTAATTATAATGTTCAACGGAAGATTAGCGTTTAGTAAATATACCTTAATTATTTCAATAGGTCCCCTCAGTAAAGGTGACCTTCTATTGATTTACAAGCCAAAAAATTGCTGGTAACACTTTTATATAGTTTTCAAAATGGAATTTGCTATAGTTCAGAGGACTTCAATTTTATTGAATTTTGTAAATAAGCCTTAAAATGAAACCTATGCATTAATTTCACTATGTAAATTAATAATGATAGGATAGTAAAGTGAAAATATTATATATTTTATTATAATTTATCCAATACAGAATACAGACATAATGATCTGTCGGTATACAATTGTCAAATTCTATTGAAATTTGTGTTAAGCAAGAATTATTTAACTTATTATTGACAAACAGTATCACAGGTACATTGCTGGAAATATCGAATGCGGCCGTCAAATTGTGGGTAAACATTTTAAAAATTGAAAAGATTTAAGATTGTTTGCCAACAATTATTTGATGAGTCGCCAGTAAGCACGAAACGAATGTGTATGAGATTATACTTTCCGTTCATGCTGCCTTTGGTTGATCCTTCTGGTCACAACTGAACTAATTTGTTACTAGGTTCGCAAAACCTAATACATACTTGCATATATATTAGTTCTTCGCAACAAACAGTATTTAATTATTTGGACTACCTGGACATTATAATATAACGCAATTTTATTCAGGAGTAATTTGCTAGCTGAAAAAGAGTAAAACCACCTTCAATTTTAAACGAAAATTGGTTGCGCGGGCGATGATAACAATTGCTATAATCAAGGTTCCGATCTTGACATAAACTTGACCCTTAAAGCACATACATATTTCAGTATAAACTAAGAATTGTATAGTGCTGAAAAGGCAATTCATCCAGTATACCGGTTTTGACCCTATTGGAAACTCATCACGTACAGACCAGAATTTACCGAAAACACGGCTCTAACCTAAGCAGATCTGTTTGAAATTTAATTCTCTAGAAAAGAAGAACCCTGCTGTACACTATGCACAATGTTCCGTTACACACGAACTAATGTAACACAGTTAGTCCTTTTCTTATAGGTGGAGCTCAAATGGCTTTCATTTAGAGCCACAGTTCCAATTAACCATTTCCTATCTGTCATTATTGAACATACACCACACTACATGGGGAAGTCGTATTAAATGAGCATTTATATAGTTAAACTAGCATTGGCTGAGCTGGCGTTGATAACACTAATTATAATCAAGTTCGCGATCTTGATATAAACACCTGACTCATTAAATGCATACATATTTCAGTATCAACTAACAATTTTATAGTGTCGAAAATCAATGCATCCAGGAGACCGGTTTCGTCATTAGTACAGGGGCACAATCCAATTATTAAATTTTACAGCTAATTCTGAACTAAACACAAATACATTCTAAATATCTTTTATTTGCCATTTCATTACATTTTAAAAGTGAGAAAAAATTGAATTTTGCGAATTCTTGAGCGATTAATTCCCATTAGAATTTGATTTACATTGTTATCATAAATTTCGAATAGGATTTTACAATGATTCGGTCAACTTTTTACCTTCATACAAGAGAATGTGTAACGATAGTACTTAACATATATATATATATATATATATATATATATATGAATATTGTTATTTTAAATTGAATATTTCATAAAATATCAAATAAGATTCCGTAATAAACTGGTTTTATCACAATGTCACAGCCAACTACATTAGCAAATCAGTCGCATTAAAGTTTCAAATACAAGAGAATTATATCTGACAGTATATATGATCAGCTTGTGTTATTATACTTGAAATGAATAGTATTTCACCTGGCCGCATTATAGTTACCTTATAATGGTGAGTAGGGTTTGGCCAGTCGTAAATTTCGGCCGAAAGCTGTTCGAAAGTTGTTGAAGCTAATATCAAGACTGACCAGAATTCGATATTCGGAAAAGTGTTTGCATTCATTAAGTTTCGTAGGGGAAGATTTGCATGGATTAGAATGAATTTTTTTCCAAGTACAAATCTCATACGTAATATTCCAGCAAATAATTCTGAAGGAAAAATTTCGACGAACCTCATCTATTAGCCGAATTCAATTTTCTACTTCATGCTTCTTTTAGTTTATACCGATGATAAATAAATAATGACATTCTGCAATATATATATATATATATATATATATATATTTATATATATATATATATATATATATATATATATATATATATATATATATATATATGCTAAATGCCTAAATTTATGAAGCTGTAGTCTATCTTAAAATATTTCCGCATTTGAATTATATGCAATACATAATTGAACAGTCGAGGTGAAACAATCTATTTATGTAAATCCACCGCAAATGAGTGGAAAAAATTCTGTTTAATTGAGACTATCTTTGAATATCGCAGCATCTATTGAAAAAGAATTAGTAGAAAAAGTGGACACATGTCACGAGCATTCTTCAGCGTTCGACTTACTTCTTAACAAAGTTGCATAGTTGGGCGTTTAAGTCTATCACTAAGTGCTTAAATTTGCACCTTTCAAACAACGCAACGAATTCAACTCATAATATATGGGCAAACTTGAACTTTTTTTAAAGTTCTTCTGTATCTGACGGATTTAATAATAAATATTTTCAGCAAACACGTATACAAATATGACTAAATGCTTTACGATACAAAACGCACAATGAAGTTCTTAACAAATGCTTCAAACAATGCATTATGAAATTAATTATTATGGAAAAACGTATTTCATATTCAGACACTTTTTTAAATTTAAAGGCTTATATAGACCAGTGCATAGTGTCTTTATTCATTGTTCAATTCGTCTATTATTATTATAAAAGTAGTGAAAAATTTACAAATAAATGCTGATTTAGTTTTGATGTAGCCTATTTAAAACAAAAATCGTTTTCTTTGGTGTTTGAGATATGAAGCAAACACAATCAGTGAATCAGTCTATTGCTTCATCACCGTACCACAGATACGCGAAGCGTAGATTTTAGATTCCAGGCCGATTAATAACACAAAATAACCGGTACAAGCATCAACGAGAAAATCTCTTTCAAGACATGCATTAGACCAGCTGGTTGCGAACTGTCTAATGCCTTTGAATGTCTGACACCAAGTAAGTGGAATATGTATCCCGCTAAACAAATACAAAGTTGTGCAAAGTAATTTTAATTCAAATTTTTTTTAAATTGAAAATAAACCTATTAAAAGATAGTGATTTGTCAACCTATTATAGGTGGTCAACAGAGACAGTGAAGCTTAAATTTGTGTCACACTGTATGATAAACCATATCACTTCAATAAACAAGGAAACTACAAATTAATATTTCGATAGATTTTGAAAACGCGGGTTAACCTTGATAACCGATTTAAAATCTTAATTTCAATTTTGATTATATATGAAACTGCTTTTTGTCATATTTTTTTAAAATGAGATCAAGTCACATAATTTTTATTATTTTTAATGCTTTAAATGATAAAGTTATTTAGATAATAGAAGTATGCGAAATATTTATTCTGAGGAGAAATTTTTACACTGAATCTAAGTTCAAATGGCATAGAAATATTATTTCTTAAAACGTTCAATGGATTTACTGCAGAAGTAACTTGTAGGTGAACATTTCAAACAACAAGTGTTATAAGAACAAGTTCTCTTGCTTTACGTAATTTGACACTAAATAAATATGATAGTGAATATTGATTTTTTGAGATATCATCTTTTGGGACAAATAATCAATAAGCTGATAATCGTGCTTCAAACAGGAAGTTTTTTGGTGCAAGTCATTGCGTAAGTTCCATTTACTGAACGAAGTATAATTCCACTTCTAAACAGAGTAATATTTACACTGTTTTGTTAATCGACAAATTAGAATGATCAGGCACTTTTTGTAAAAAACGGCGCGGCCCAATCCCGAATTAATCATTTGGACAGCAATTGACAACTTCTGCTATCCAAAATATTTACTCAGTTTTAATGAAAATAAGCAATTAAATGAACACTAGATGCGCGTGTGGTGAGATTACAATTATTTAGATGAAGGTTGCGATCTTGATTAAATATGCCTGCCCCATTATGTAAATATTATCGTAAGGATGCAAAAAGGAAATGTTTATTTTAGAAAAAGAAATTCATCCAGTAGAGTGATTTTGTCCTTGTTGGGAAATCATCATGTTCTGCCCAGTAATTGCCGCTGACAGGGCTCGAACCTGATCACTTCCGCTTCATCTCGTTTAGAAATGTATGTGTTAAATTGTTAGGGTTTTCCTATATATTTTCACCAATTTGGATATGTCATATTTTATTTGAACTTACAATTTTAAATACCGGCTTTTACTGGTAAATTTCCAGTAAGCACGAAACGAAAGTGCACATGAGATTATACCTTCAGTTCGTGCTGTTTTTGGTTTATTTTTGTGGTCATATTTGAAATAATGTGTTACTAGATGCGCAACACCTACCACGCAATTGCTTATATATTAGCTCTTCGCAACAATCAGTTTCTAAATGTTATATAATTAATAACATGATGGAATTTTTACCACGAAAAGTGATAACTTATATCAATCCAGTCCAGATTGTATGGAATTGCCGGAGTAAAATTTGTTCCGAAGTAATTACATTTCTCCATTTTGGTGATATTTAGTATACCATAAAATCCATTGTGTTGATACCTTATACCGACGCGGCATCCATAGTGCTAATATCAGGTACTGACTGAGCAACGGTAGTGTTGATACAATTTACAGGTTCAGTATATATATATATATATATATATATATATATATATATATAATACTGTGTGGCTTTGCGATCGCATTTTCGAAGACTATGAATATAGCTCTACACTGCAGGTTTACACATTTATACAGGGGACTGTAAAGTCCACTTGTCCTAAATTCTGCACCAAAATATATAGTGGATGAAGGGCGTACTCCTGTACCTACTAATGAGTCACCAGTAATACAAAACGAAAGTTTACACGAGATTATTAATCCCGTTCTTGCTGTCTATGGTTTATCTTTGTGGTCAAATTTGAACTAATTAGTTACTAGGTGTTCATCACCTAATGCACAGTTGCATATACGTTAGTTTCCTGCAATAAAGAGTATCTAACTGTTTCATATTCATTTTCATTTTTGTTTGAAAATTAATTTTCGCGATTAAGTTACAAATTTGTGCTCAAATGCCTCAATCATGAAATGCACACCATTAATGTAGTGTTTCCGAATATAATGTTCATTCCTTATTTAAAAAGTGATATTTTTTGTACGCAAGTAATTTTTTACAAATATACACATATTTTTCAATTACGGATCGACTTAATTTAATAGGAATACGCATGAATATATTACCGAATTTGTGTCAGTGAACTGTGGTGCTTTGTGGTGATGACTTTGTGTTCTTTTTTAAGGAGAGGAGATGGAGAAAACGATAAGCAGCAGGTCTGATTAAAACGTAATCAAATGATTAGATCAACAAAAAAATGATTTTTTTTAAATGCTTATGCTTTGTGTGTGTGTGTGTGTGTGCATATAATGTTATGTAAATTACTAATATTTGGCCAACTATACATCTAAATTACATTAATGCAGGACGAAGGTGACTCAAATAACGTTTGACGTATTTAAGCAGAAAATCAAAGGCAATATCACCTTAACATTTTCGTTAATATGCTCGCAGATAGTGCCAAAATCTACGGAAGTGCTTTTAGAACAACAAAATGAACAATGCCTGAGCTGTCATGTTTCACACATGAACAAACCCTTTGGATGAATGAGTGCACTATTCAATTGATGTAGTAAAACGATCTAGTGCCTTGAGGAACCGGGCTTGTGAGGGAAAAATTAAATGCAGTATAACGTACTATATGGTTTACAACATTAACTACTTCAAGCTTTTTCCTGGCAACTATGGACTACAGATTACAGATGCATATAATTGATTATTCCGTAACCCACCATAACGAGTAAATTGTAAATTATCTGAAATACCTGAGCAACTTCAAAATAATTAAAGCCGTGTTCAAGAAGGAGAGGCGCTTGGTAGGCCCTACACTGGCCACGCATTCGCCAAAGCATCGACAATTATGTCGATGTGGCCAAAGTGGAACCAAAAATACGGGCCGTAAATGCTGATTTATGCGTACATGAGACAGCTTCTTCCGAAAGAAATAATGCTTCTGTCGACATATCAAAATGTTTTTGAGCCCTGGAGTATGATAAATTAAACAGGCTTTCAATTCCTCTTTCCTAGAAAATGGAAACATTTTCGGTCGCTGAACTGAAGGCGAATAACTTACAAACAGATTTTAAAATGAAAAGTGGATTCCCTGGGAGTTATCTTGATGAAGTCGAAGACTGAAGCAGCGGATGAATTAACGTATTACGTAACACAACAACCAAATTTTACGGATTAATTCTATATTAAATTTAATTTTTTTTATTATTATGTTTCGCTTGATGCGATAAACCTTTTTACTTGTACTTAAGAATAAGCATTCCTCATTGTCATAAATTGATTTTGAGTCATCTATAAATGCGTTGGTGCAGGTGTTAGTTGCCAAAATGAGCAATTTAATAGGAAAGTAGCTGACATATAGACTTATGATTTTGATGAAGTTTAAGCAAATAGTCTCGGATTTAGCAAAAGGAATCTTAAAAATTTAGGCAGACAAACGTAAGGACATGTGCATAGGAGGCAACAGAAAAGTCAGTAGCTGAAATGCAAAATACAGTTTTTCCTCACGAGCAGAGAAATAAATGGCTCATAATTTTATCGACGGTATTTTATTAAAACCAACTTAAACTTTGTAACTATTGTAAGGTTCAAGTAATATGAAGCTAAGCTATGTGCCTTTGTGTTATTTATCGATTTTTCTATTGAAAATCAACTTAAAAACAACAGAATTGGACAATGTTTTACATAGATAATCTATCCTAAAATTAATATGGTCTTTAGCATAAGAAATTAGCAATGTACGCCTATTTCAGTTGTTTCAGATTCTTTTGCAAACTCATGATTTTTTTCAGGAATAATTAATTTATTACAAATAGGTCTTTATCTGTATGCCTTGAAAATTATCTTTTTTATAAGACGAGGGGCGAATAAAGCCGCTAGCTTTTTAAAACCAGAATTTAAGGACACATGTGGGTTGATAATGTTAGATGTTGGATTGTAAAGCTGAAGGGAATGTGGCTTAGTTGGCATAATCAAAGTTTAAACAGGCTTGGCGAAAAAATTGACATAGATTATCTGCTACCGTTGACATAACACATTTTATAAAAAAAGGTAGAGGAGAGAGGAATGCACCATTCATGCAATTATTGTATATAAATTTCGTCACACTATGAAGCAGTATAATCAACTAAAATAACGTAGTTCTTACCAAATTGGAAGGTGCGTATGGAAATATGGCTGTACTGAATCGGGAATGGATATCTGAACAACGTTTTAAGCCTATAAGTTTTTGATAGATTTTCTAAATATTTAGGATATCAAACTTCGACCTGTGCAACGAACAGAGATTTGGCATACAGAAAGTTTATCTACAACAGTGTATGACACAGATCTCGAGACGATATAATTCGTCAGTTTGCTCATCAGTCGAAAAAACCATGTCACTGAAGAACTGACTAAATAATTTTAAGCGTTTCACATCTTATTTTGAACATCAATTATTGGGCAACATATTTGAAGACAGGAAACACTTAAGTTTCTCTTTTCCTCTGTCTACGCTCATTTATGCGAGTTTTAACTTGTCCAACAGTGCGGTACAATATGAGGACGAAAATAGATTTGTTAAACTCATGTCCAATAAAGAGTAATTCACAATAAATTTATACACGCAACGTATATTTTCAAAATATGAAAATAACCCTAAATGTCTCTAACTGGGTTGAAACAACAAAGAACAATATATGTTGTAAAAAATATTAAAATGAAATTCATAAACTCCTGTTTTACAAAATTAAACCGAAAACGAGGTTCAATTAGCTTTATTGCTGTTTGTTTCGTCCTCTAATATAGAAATTTAACCATTTTTCAGGTATTTGTCTGTATTCTAAAATTATGTTCTGTTTCAATTAAATGTGTTTACTGAAATGTAAAAATATTTTCTGGTCTTCTAGGATTTGGCAAATATGAAATTATTCTGGATCTAATTTAAAATATAAATTTACATTCTCAATTGGTTCAAATTACGAACAATTTAATTGCTCTGCATTAAAATGAAAAGAGCGCGAAATTTTGAAATTCAAGCGCTCGGAAATCGGTATAATGCGTGAGCCAGATTGTTGAGGATTTTTTTGGAAAATAATTGGCATACATATTATATATTATTTTCGATGTTGAGTGACATGAAAATGGTTGTATAACTTTATAAGGGCGCGTTATGTAAAATAAATACACTAAAAATGCATAGATATTTTTTGTGTTTCAATTTCACCACCTAAAAAGTAGTAGGAGAGATTTCAATTTTTTGTCAAAGGTAAACAAATCACGTGAACAAATCACGAAAATTATTCTAGAATGTGCCAAAAATTAAACAACGATCGGAGTGTTTTGCCTTGAATGTGTTTCGCGCAAAATGTGTCATCAATAAGGTTAACTTTGGCAAAGTAATGACAGATTGCTATAAAATTCCGCTTTTTAAAATGTCCTTGATTCAAAAATTCTTTAATTGAATTTCACACATTCTATTAAACCTTCATTGTTATACTTATAATGGTTTGATATACGGAAACATTTTTCAAAGCAGATTTCCTACAATCACACTAGTAGTGTTTCCTTTTCCCTAGTTAATAATTCGATTAGAGTTTCCGTCTGTCGTTCCCACGTTCCAAAATGAACCTATGAACATATGAATGCAAATACTTATAAAGATGAAACATGAGTCACGTTTAAATTTTGTCAGTCTATTCAGTTGATGCTGCCAACTAATTACCTCGTATACATAATATTTCCAATTCAAAGGCTAGCATGTTTTTAATTAAATATAGATATTATAAATATAAATATATCAGTATATATCATTTGATATTATTGAGTAAAATAATACTTAATTAAATAGAGTTGTAAAATATGTAAGAGTTAAAAAATTGTATGTTGCGAGCTCAATTATATATGCAATAGTGTATAAAATGTTGCCCACCTAGTAAAAAATTATAAATGAAAAACAACTTGAACGTAAAGTGTACTGTCTATTTATTTTGTGTTTACTGGCGACTTATCAGTAGGAGCCGATATTTCACCTTATAGCCGATGTGTATTTTGCTGAGATATGTGGGAATATTGACGTTACAATTTCCTATACGAATGTGCAAACCTACACTAATGAAGCTAGCTTCATATAAAGTCTTTGAAAATGCGACTTCATTACAAATTCACACTATCTCATATATTCCTAGCATGAAAATGGTACCAACATTATGGCTTTTGTATCAGTACCCGATACGAAAAACTATTGTTGCCCTGACGATATATGGTACCAATCACAATGTTTTACAAGGATTGCCAATATTCACCAAAATTGAGAATTATAACTGCTTCTGAACACCTGTAACTCCAAAAAATCCATACACTCTGGACCTGATTTTTATCAGTTATCGCATTTCATGCAACAAAATATATAAATAGATAGATAATGTTTGGTGGAAATTTATATATATATATATATATATATATATATATATATATATATATATATTCAATTGTGAATTAAGTGTTGCGTACCTAGTACCGAATTTGGTAAAATATAACCAGAATGATAAATCAAACACAGTGTGAACGGAAAGTATAATCTCATGTGCATGTTCGTTTCGTGTTTACTGGCAACTCATCAGTAAGACCCTGTATTAAAATGAATTAAAAAATCGATAAAATTTGAAGTTCAATAAAGAAAATTACTTACCCCAAATAGTAAAAAGATTGGACAATAGCCCAGCTATATTACGCATAATTCCGATTAAACATCAATCGCAGTATATATAAATTTGTTCGTATAAATTGAGAATGGTGTGGTTTACAAATGGCAATTCAACCAGTAGATTGGTTTAATCCTTATTAGGAACTCTTCACGTTCTGTTCTGAATTTGCCGCGCAATGGGTTCGAACCTCAGCACGTCTGCTTCCACGTCTGTGACGCTAGACATTTCTTTCAGGTAGAGCCTAATGACCTCTCTTCTGACATAAAGTTCCACTTAACCACCCCAGTCTGTCATGATCTAACAGACATCACGAAACCTGAGGAAGTGGCATTGAATTAAACATTACTACAATTAAGCGAACACTGATAGTGACAAAAATAATCTTGATCATGCTTGTGAGATGGTATTGAACACTCACCTTATTATACATAAATTTTTCAGTATAGACTATGTTTTGTATAGTAAAGAAGTAAAAATTCATCCAGTTATTTTATTTTAATTTTGCATTAGAATTCAAAGCATCGATCGAATGTTAAATGTATTCTTTCTATAATTTTAGCAGATTCTTTAAGCTGTTCTGTTGTATCGACTGCGCTTTCTTACGGTCACCCTCAGAGCTTGTTCAATTGTAACACAAGTTTTAACATAGAAAACACAATATTACAAATCATAACTAACTTTCTTCTTCGGAAATTTATCCTCTTCTAAAAATAGCTACAACTTGGTATTAACCAATTCTAATGTTCCTTTAAGAAGTACATTGTTTTATGATCCACCATTCTTTATTTAATTGGTCTAATTTCTTCCATAAAAACGTCAGATTACAGTCTTAGCCAGATATAACATATTCTCCTGAAATGTTCAGAGGTTATATTCTCCGTTTTTGGTTAGCCAGTTGACAGTTTAAGATGAGTGTATGCTTCAATCCAGTTCTAATAGAATGTCTTCTTCCTAATTTTCTTCTCTCTAATCGACTTGGAATTTAGTATTTCCAAGTTCTTACAAAAATCTTCAGATTTTTCTTCCTTTACATGTATCGAATTAGAGTTGAATTTCCTTGTTATTCCTTCAACTACCTTATCAATTAATAAATTTCTGTATCTCTTCTTTTTGAAAATTTGCTGATGTTTTTCTCATGTCATTTTCTCTATATTTATAATTATCTATTCTAAGACTTCAATATATCATAAATCCCAAAATGCCTATTTCATACCGTTTGAGTTATTTAGATAATAATTAGTCAGGTCACCCAAATAGGTATTTTTCCTGTGAATATTGTTTTGTAATATCCTTCCATTCTACTTTACTTACTTTACTTTACTGCGGCTGACTCCTTTTGGAGGATAAGCCGGCTCCAGTGACATTTCATGGAGTTTCTTGGGAATTTGGTACAAGTGGTGTCCCCTCACCACTCGGCTTTTTGATCGAGGACGCACCTCTAGCCTTTGCACATCCAAGCGCAGTCTGCATGGCAGCAGTAAGTTGCATGGTTGCCGGTGGCTGTTGAGAGCTCATTCGCCATTCGGAAGTACGGGGTACTGTCCAGGAGTCCATGTAATCCTGTGGCTGTTGAACCCTTTTGTGGCGGGGAACACACGCCGAGTCATGGTGCCGTCGTCGGGCTCATGTGGTATTTTATAGGAGATCCGATTACCGGTCGGAAATCCACAACGCCCTGGTGACACCACCGCCATAGCCCCGTTAGCCCATGTACGATCGGCCATCGTAACATGGTTGATACCGTCGTACCACGTTGAGGAGGGGATGGACTTTCCATTCTAACTGAATTTCAAATCAGGGAATGTTACCTCTACATTCGGTTCCTTGTCCAACACGAACTATAGACCAATTATATAGTTTGCTAACTGAAGGAAATAAATTTATTCTTTATCACCATCTTGGCTAGTTATAAAAACAACTTCAAGAAAAATTACAAACAATTTTGGTTCAAAATGTGTTCTTTGTATGAGATTATTTTAATATGCTGCATAATATGTTAGAAACTGGAATTGGCAATGGTGGTACATTTGTAGAGCTCACATTTGTTTATGATATTGCTCTCAGAAGTTATAGTTCAAAGATGAAAGATATATTTTTAATATGTCTAACACACTCCTCAATATCATATAGCTTCCATCTGAAACATCTGGGTATTCAGTTAAGAAACGGTTAAATCACTTCAACGCCGCTGGCACATAAATATAACCTTCAATCTGGCTAATCTGGCACCTTCAATAAACTTACAGTTTTTTACTACACCTATGAAAAGATTAGTATTCAATAATGTATCTTCTAAAAAATAAGCATTATTTCTCATTCTGAAACACATAAATTTGAACAATTTATTAGTTGGCAAAATTTGGACATTAAAAATCTTCATAAATTGTTGTACTGTATCAGCGCTTTTACTAAATTATACGTCAGAGGTTGTATTGCATCTCTTAGTATAAATAATTAACCATGCGCATTCTTTAATTCCTCTGGCATAATCACTATAATTATCAAGACTTTTATCTTAACCTGTAAATTTGACACCAGGTCTTTATTTATTTTTCTATAAACCTCGATACTCTGCAGTTGATCATACATTTTTCATCGTAGATTGATGGGTTCATTAGAACTCCTTGCTCCTCGTTGTCAGGTACTGGACATCGTACATCAGTAGTTCTCCATTCTCTCCTGAGCCACAACAATTTATTCTTTAGAACTAAACTTGGCATTCGTAGGATTAACAAACATACAAACAAATTCTAATTGCTTCTTTCTTTTTTCTAGAAGATGCTTGTCAATCTTCATAGCTTCCGTAATAATCTAGTTCTTAGGCACGTGTTCTATAGCAACGGCACTGTTTAAACCACAGTTAAGCATCTCCAGATGTTCTCTATTACAGGCCCAAAAGATAAATTTAAACTTTTTTGAAGGAATGTCAATATCCCAAGTTTGTCGTATTTTAATTACTTGGCGTTCTAACATTTTATAATGGCTGTTTCAAAGATTCTTCCCTTCTTTAATACTCACATTATCACTAAACTCTTCTATGCAATTAAAATAATTCAACTGCAAATGACAAAGCAACTATGCACCTATTTTAGCCTCATACCCAATAATGCTTTTCTACGCTAAACATGCATTTTAATTTAATTTTTCATTATGCCTAAGTAACAGACATGCTTAGGTACCTTGCCAGCATCATTTAACTTAAATGGTAATCTAAACTTTTTTTAAATAGATTTAGCATTCCATTTAAGAGAAAAAAATTCTTTAAATCTATATCCTAGATATGCCCATTTATTTGCACTTTTTCCATGTGTATATGTTTGACTTCGAGATCATCAGATCATTTAACTTTAATTTGAATTTGGTTTTATTGGCAAAGCAATTTTCAGTAGAGCAGCATATTTGGAAATTGATTTTTTTTTTCTTTTGACACATTAAATGCTTCACAGGTATCTGACAACAATAGTGATTCAGAACGCTACAAACATATTCACATTAGTCATCGTATTAGTTTGAACAGATTACTAAATAAAGTGTAAATTAAGATATATTATAGAGATAAAATTATGAGTTTATCAGGAGTTGAAAATAAGCACGGACCAATATTCAATGAGGCGTTAGCTTTTAGCAGGAAAAGAAGAACGAGTAAATCTGTGGAATAATATATTCAGAGAAAAAGATTAAAAGGGTTTTAGAACAGCGAATATAGACAAAATAATTTCAATTTTTTAGAATTTCTTTAAATTGTTTCCTTTGGACAATACTGCTTCATTAAAAACGTATTTCATTTTGTGTAATGTATTATAATACTTCTAAAATTAGATCTCAAATATCCATTTTTGTATGAACATTTGTTTCAATTTCTTTTATTATGCTTTCTCTCCTTTGCATTTTATGCTCTCTCAATTTCATGGTCTTTGATATTTCGACGTATTTCTGATTTCCGATTAAACTTAGTTATTTAATTTCTTTCGTGTATAACATTTGTTAACACTTTGAAGAAAAAAATTGACAATCTTACGTATCCAACTAATCGCAACTGATTTTTCTACCGTTGAGCATTTTCGTAAGTTGATTTTTGCTAGATAAGCAATAATAAAAACCGCTTACTAGCTAGGGACGTCAACTTAACTATTTAATGAAACTTTTGAAACTTATCTATGATCTGTTGTCGTTTAATATGATCAAATTGATAAATTTATGTGCATTTAGAGAGATGGTATACATACGTAAATATACATGAAATATACAAACGAATGTCAATTTTGTTGACTTTATAATCTTGTTTACTCGATACTCCTTGTAAATTAGGGTAACTTCAGATGCATAGATCTGAAAGAAGAAAGATTTAATGATATATATCTCAATAGGTATATTCGAGTGTAAATTAGGCGTGAGCATTTCTTAAAGAAACACTTGATTTGTTTAAAAGTAAGTTGCATTAATGTTTATAATAAAAAGAGGCCCCGAAGAAGAGAGATACTTGTGTGCTGTTTCATTTTGCTTTCTGCATAACCTTTTGTGGGATAATGGAACGAGGTCTTATGATGACCGCGGAAAAGAGCGGTTGAAACTTGAGAACAGCGCGGAGAATCTTTTAAATTATTAGTAGAAAAATAAATTTAGCATCCAAATAAGCAGCGCTGCTAAAAGATGCTTTGTCATTTATGAAATAATTAAAAGCAAAGTAATGAATGAATAACCTTTTATACAAAATACGACGATTAGTTTCCAATGACTAGAGTTCATATCAATCTCGCGACCTTAGTCTGAATAAATTTTATCACCACCCGCACAATCAATGATCGCTTGGTTACAGTTATGTAAATTTTGAAACAATTCATGGTACTTTATATTTGAATTGTAAGAATTTTTCAGAAAACATAGTTTCTTTACAATGCTGAAATTTGCAGCATGTATTCAGGTCGATTGAAGAGTATGTCGAAACCAAATCTCAGTTATGTTATATATACATATATATAACCATATATATATATATATATATATATATATATATATATATATATATATATGGGCGTGTGCGTTTAGTCAGTATAATCTGAATGTTGCAAATTAAAACTTAGAAAATGCATTGAATGGACTGGTTTTGTTCATTTTGGGAACTCAAGTGGACCAAATATTTTAATAGGTCTCCGCTTGAAAAATGGTGGTTGTTGTGCATCAGTGTTGGTACGCAGTTATGATTGGCATATTCAGTCGCAGATGTGCCACGGTTCTAGCTCCGTCTGCAGCAAATTGTTTTGAGTACTTACCGAAGTTTATCCACTTATTGAATTGCCATAACTAGCTGCACTGATACCATATAAGTAACACAAATACAGCCAATAAACTTGAATTCAATTTACATATATATATAGATATATGGCAAGAAAACACATTTAACGACAAAGCGTGCGTTTTAATGGATAATGCAGTCTATTTTGAGAATAATGAAGTGCAGATAGCAATCTTTGGTTAATTAAATACTGTGTTTTCAATTGTTTACCAGAATGAGAACAAGTTAGCATCACTATTTTACTTCTATTTCTTGCTGATGAATTATTGCGTGTTAATTTTTGTGTGCGTGCGTGTTGTTGAAAATTTTAATTAGTCTGCCTGTAGCTGTTTAGGGGGCATTCTTGTTGTGTTACAAAAAAAGTGTTTGTTTTCTGGTTATTTCTGTATTGATGGATTGAGATTTTAATAGACTTATGATAATTTGGATTAAGGTAACATGAATTTTTATCTCCGTATGTTGTCGTTGGTATCGCACTGCTGAGGAATTTTATTTTTTTCTCCCTAATTTCGCGCAAAATTTTATGATTGAAGTTTCGATCGCTTAAACAGTTATGAAATATCTGTTAATATTTATGAAGACAACTATGGCATTGGTGAAAACTATCTTTCTTTAATTTGTCGTAGATCCTATCGAATGTTTGTTGACGCTGGTCCCATTGATATTCGGATAATATTGTTGTGATTTTGTGTGATTCTCGGTCAGTCTAGTAAAATATAAAGTTTTCGGAACTTTTTAATGTGTGATCCAGGTGTGTTATGTTTTCTATGAAACACATCGTATATGTATATCAATGTTTTGGACATTGCTTAGTGTTTCGGTGGGAACTTCGTTAAAATGGTTAATGTGCCTAGTTTTCAAACTTGCATTAACTCAGAGAAATATTTTTGTTTTTCCTCACAATCCCATGCCTTGTCTCATCATTTTCTGGTAGTTTCTGTTGAGCAATTGCAGTTTCATACGTGCAATATATATATATATATATATATATATATATATATATATATATATATATATATATATATAATAAATGATAAACAAATTATGTGTGTGTGTTACCGCAAGTTTAAAGAAAACGTAAAATTTATGTATTAAGTTAATTATTTGAGACAATTTAATGCATCAGTTTTCTGCAGGTGAAAATTTGTAAATGTCTTTTCTTGAGCGAAAGATCCTGAAATATAAACTGACTCGTGCATAAGTGACACGAGAAACAGCTGATCTTGTACAAATCATGAAACTGGGTTCGAATCTGAGCACGTCTGCTTTGTAATATTTGGCTCTAACCAGTTGTAAATCTTACCGCACTCGAGACACCATTTTTAGTAATATATTAACTAATTTTTTTCGGTTAGACTTTCCTTCAAGTGGAGCTTGTATAGCATTTATTTAGACTCAAATTTCCAACTAGCCACCCACAATCTTTTCATTATAGAACATACACTTCAATACCTGCTGAATTTTTATTGAATTGAACATTTGTGTAATTAAACTATAAGTTCTTACGCAAGCGGCGACACAAATTTTTAAAATTACAGTAGCGATCTTGAAATAAACACCAAACCAATTATTTATAAATTTGATAGTCTTAACAAAGCATCTTATAATTTTTAAAACATTGACTAATTTCGACGTTATTTAGAATTCTACACGTATTCTCCAGACGTTGCCCTGACTAAGGCTCAACACTGGACACCTTTGCTTTAGAGTCGGCGATTCTAAGAAATGAGCCACACTGATTCACGCTAGACTAAATTTTCAATTATATGCTAACTCATAGTCTTCTGATTAAACTTTACGACTGTTGGAGCATTTTTCGCATCTCTCTAAACCTAATATTTCAACAAGCCAACCAAATTTTTCATGATAGAACAACCACCAAGCTACCTGGAGAAGTGTAATTTAAGTGCACCTTTCTATATTTAAACAATCATTGATGGTGCGGGCGGTCATAATATTAATAAAATCAAGTATGCGAACTTGATTTAAACTTTAATCCTTTTATATTGACATTTTTCAATATAAAATAAGCATAATATATTGTAGAAAAGGCAAGTCAATCAGTATACATTTTCGTGCTTACTTGGACCTATTCAATTACTGCGTAGAATTTGCCGTGAACTGGGCTAAAAGCTAGGCAAGTGTCTGTGACCCTAACCACTGAGGTACCTTGCAACACGCTACCAAAAATTTTTATTTATGTACCAATTCATGATTCTTGTTTATTTTATGAATCATTGATTTAGAACAAATATAAAAACTAACCATGCTATCTAAGTAAGTGATATTGAAATAAACTCTGGTCGGTGAAACATTTATTCGAATTTTACATCAAATCTGCTGCTATTAACATTCTCAGGCTCCCTTGGTTATTCTTTGATTCATTTTGATCCTATATAACATCTCCAGAGACCTATGATTCCAACTAACCACCAAAAACTTGCAGTATGAAACAGACAAAACGCTACCTGAGAGAGTTTGTTGAATTGCACATGTTTATTGCGAAGGTTCCAGCCCTGTCTATGACGAATTTTGGACAGTGTTTAAAAATACCCGATAAGTACGAAACCGGTCTGTTAGATTAATTGCTTTTCTACATTGTACAATGCTTAATTGTTTCATCATATATCTATTTAATTTCACAATAACATCTTTTGGCATTAATGTTTACACGCTTAAGCAAGGGCTGAGCTTATTATTTGCAATATGCCAGAAGTACGTGTAGGATTTTTCCTTAAATGAAACCTACATACTTTTACGACCGAAAAATTGAACTGAGATTTTTGCGCAGAATTTGCACCATTTTTTATATTTCTAATAAGATGCTGGTTCATGTATCTTAATGAACTAATTGTCGGCGTTTCTTATAGGCTGTAGAAAACCCATCAAAATTTTTAATACTATTTCATCGAGAACAAGTTCGACAATTTATAAAAGATAAACAAACATTCACAAAAAGTGCTCTGTATAAATTCTATTCTTTAAAATGAATAGATTAATACTATTTAGTATTTTACTGTTGCATCTATAATTATATTAAGCGGCTGTAAATATCTTTCATTAGACGTGGCATGCAAAGCGTTTCCCTGAGTGACAGCGTACGATTCCAATTAGGATATGCTCTTAATTAAATAATTTCCTGTATTATTTCAGATTTATAATAAAATATTCATTAATTATGCTTGAAATTAATTTCTTACATAAATAATATTTTACAACATGAAAATAATAATAAGATTAATAAGAATAACAAGAAAAATTTTAATAAGAATATGATAAAATTAATAATGAATAAATAAATATATATATATATATAAATAATTTTTTTAATAATAATATTTATTGATAATGATGATAATAATATTAAAATTTATTAATATTATTAACAGAAACAAAAATAATAATAAATTAATAATAACATTAATAATTATCATAATGAAAATAAATAATAATAATAATAATAATAATAATAATAATAATAATAATAAAGATAGAAATTTTCAATTATTCAATGAAAAGCCCATTCGTGCTATGATAAAAGCATGCGAATAATATTCAGCATGAACAGAAAGTACTATGTAAATATTCAGCAACTAAAATTATGTTATCGTGTATCACGTAAGCTTCACCTGAATGCATAATTTGGTTGGTACCATTTACCTTGCCATTTTAAATTAGTTCTCAATATTTCAATCTTTGTGTTTTTTCAATTTGTTTAATTTATTTCTGTTTCTTTGCACAAACATGGCTTGATTAGATATTTATCATTTCAGTTTTTAAATAATGTACAACTTAATGGCATCCTTCGCATTTGCAAAGTTTAACAAGTAATGTTATTACATAAAAGAACAATTTAATTCTCTGAATTATCGTTCATATATATATATATATATATATATATATATATATATATATATATATATATATATAGAACGGCAAACAAACAGAAAAATAAAATGGACAAAGATTCGAAGATGCAGTAATACGCATATTTATTGCAAATAAAATGCGCGTGCTATTTTAAGTAACATATTTTCCTTTGTTAGAAATTAAAACATTAACAGCTGCTAATGTCGATCTCTAACATAAATTATCAGAATAAATACGCAAATTGTCGATCATCTTCCCTAGACCAATTGAACAGACCGCTAATAACAAAAGAAAAAAAATATTTCAGTTTAAACAACAATATAAATTCAGGAGATGAATACACGTCTACAACTGATCAATATGTAAATTGAACCTCGCACGTATGTTCTACAGTGTTGAAATTTAAGATCAATACCAAATACAATAGAATATTGTAGTTAGCAACATATAAATCTATTTGACAAAACAAGTTGTTGCCTAATTTATGAAAACAGAAATTACATGACTGGGCCTTGAGATTCAACTGAATGTGACGCAGGAAAACGATTGGGCGTTTTCTATTTCACGGCATTTTCGGCTTCAGTGACCTTTCAATTTTGATTGATTGATTGATTTATACATTTGTAGATACTGGAGGAGAAAATTATAAAGACACTGCACTTGTACCTTATAAAGCGAACTTTAATAATGCCTCATAGACAGAGAACATTACATTTTGTTGATGCATGTATTCTAGAGAAATTTACTATTTTTTATCAATTTTTTTTTAGAAATTTAATCATGTCCTCCAAAAAACACAATAGTACTCCTTGTAAAAATATTTTAAAAATTGGATGAGTTTGACACAAATTACTTCTATGACATAAAATTCCTATTGCAGCACTAAAGTAATATATTAAATATAACATATAACGCATAAAAAGCTAACTGTTGTCTCTACACAAAACAGGATAGAAAATACATGTAAAGAGTTGTCTAGTTTTTTTATTCTATTCTATTCCGCTTACTATTTCAGCTATTTGCAATGTTATTACTCATTCAGAGATTAAATAATCTTTTAACCATGTCGAAATCTTAGGTATACCTATTAATTTTCAAACAAAACAGAACAGTTCTACATTAAATCTTCAAATAACTATATTTGTTTTACGGTTACCTTGCGGCTCTATCTTCAACTTGAGGCTTCAATTTGGTTCAACCCTGTTTTAGCGGGCTAAATTTGAATTTATAAATGTTGGTTTTATCTGTTTTACACAAATTACAGTTACCAAAATTCGAACAAGAAAAGTCTCAATGAATCTATATGCTTTCGAAAAATTCTATTAAATCGTACACAAAATTCAAGATTTTTTTTAATTTTTCGTTGCTAGTTAAATTTCCTTAATCCTCCATGTTAGTCATTGAATTTTCTGATGTTGAAATTTTTCTTTGTATATTTAAGATCTATTGTACACACTATATTTAACTATACATAATTGCTGTGCTCAAGATGGAAAATTAATTAGCTCGACTCTTAATTGTATTCCGATATTTCATATTACTTTGTACAGAATTCTGTAATGTGCTAGTAAGGTCAAATGTATATGGCATTCTACACAAAATTCTTTTTCAATCCAAATATGGATCACTGCAAAGTGTCAAGTGTAACTGATGTTGATATCCCGCACTATCTTGCAGGTTCCATCAGTAGAAAAAAACTATGCGAACATACTCATACAAAAGAATATCATGTGGTACAGAGATGGTTTCTACTTCACTTCTTGTATGCCTAGTGAACTTTTTAACATGAAACTTTAGACAGGCTTCTACAAATCCAAATACATAATGACTTAAATCCAACAAATGAAACACATCCCAAATTCTTAATGTATCCTTCTATGCGCAAAGACAAAAAGAAATTACATTAAATACAATAAGCGTATCTTTCTCATTTTCTCCCCATTATCTACAAATGAACAAAAAAATCTTAACTACAATGTCTTGAAAATAATCGTGCGCAATTTCAAACGTTTACTCCCCAGTTTGATTTCGAACAGGCGTTTAAGTTAGATACTGTTTGTGGCGGGGAAATAATATCTATGCAATTTCTATTAGGTGTAACAAATTAATTCAAATGTGACCAGAAGGATAAAACAAAAAGACAGCTTGAACGGAAAGTATAATCTCGTGCACATTCGTTTCGTTCTTGATGGCGACTCATCAATAGGAGCCGATATAAAACCCTATATCCACTATATATTTCTGTGGGGAATGTGGGAATATAGGACGCTACTATCTCCTATACGAACATGTAAACTTTCAATATAGAGGGGGTAAATGGCGTACAGATGAGTCGCCAGTATGCACGAAACGAATGTACACGAGATTTTACTTACCGTTCATATTGTCTTTGGTTTATCTTTATGATCATATTTGAACTTTTTTCTACTAGGCATTTAAATTGAAATTTAATTTAATTGGATCAATTAATCGTTTTTTAATTAACCTTTGCATATTTATTGATCAATAATATTAGATTTTGCCATTAAGGGCAGTTTCTTTCCATTGCTAGTAAATACAAATGTGGTACTTTAAGTAACACTCGTAGTATAGCGGAATTTATTGACCATGATAATGTCGCTTATAATGTCTTCTGTCTGTACGGAAAACGGAATCTCATTTAAATGCGATGTTTATGTTAATTGTTTTCAATTTTGGTCCCTAAAATTTGTGCCTATTTTAATTCGTCTGTTAGTAATTTACTCATTGAATATTCTAGGTTAGCCTTTGTATATTCGATCGATTTTTGTTGTATAATATTTATTACCTGTTGAGCATAGACTAGGCAATGTGTCACTTCTTTATAAAAACAGCTACGAACCATCGATAATTTAAGCAAAAATCGACACAAAACTGCTTTAATGCAAATATTGTGTAGACAGTTTGTTTTTGATTAACTAGAGTTATTAATTATCTATTTTTATCTTACTTAATTAGTACATCAATCAAAGGTAGACAATTGTAATTCCAATGCTCTGATGTGGAACTGATAGTTTTATGCATTTTATTGAAGCAATGTTTGTGAGTTCTAACTTCTGTAAATGTTTTATGAAGATATCAGTAAATTCACTATGATATTTCGCACATTTAATTCTGTCTATTTTTAATTAAGTGGTCTCAAATTGGCCTATGAAAATCTCACATAATACTGGAGATAGGAGGCTCCCCATTTTCACAACACCAACACAGTTATAGATACATCCGCTATTTCAATAGAATGTAACCGGAGAACGCAGCTGTTAATATGTTTTTGGCTCCTGCTTAATTATAACGGTAATTTTTTCGTCAATTGGGAAATTGTAGACAGATTCGCACATTAATACAAACCACAATCTGATTTATTACATTTATATCTTGAATTTCGTTAACAAACTCAAAAGTTTCGGCAACCAAATAATTACCTATTAGCTTGAGCAATGATTTCAGTAAAGGAACTGACCATTTAGCCAATTTTTGGAACGGAGAATTGACCATTGATAATTTTGGTCTCAATCGTTTTGTGTTATTTTGGTAGTCCGTAAATTGTTGGAGTTTATGATAAAATTAGTTTGATCATGCGTTGATCAATCAATTAAACATGCATTGGTTAAGACATTAAATTAATTAAGTAGTTTAAGCGCAGCTTTGTCTATTTTATCTGATGTATCCTTCACATAAATGAATTTATTATATTCTTCATCCTTTGTTTATAATCGGATTTTCATTATAGCAACGATCTTAAGTTTATCATCGCGTATTATTCCGATAACTTCATTTATGCTATCCGTAACCGCATTCAAATTTGACTTTATCAACACACATGCTGTTCTGCGCATTTGAAGGATTTCAGATTTGAGGCGTGATAAAAATTTATTCCTAATATAGTTTTTTTTGTTATAATCAGTGCTTGTAGATTTTATGTCGGCTGTTTGTTCAAGTGAATAAGAAAAGTTCATCGTATCTGATAAAATTTCTAATTATCTATGCACATAGAAAGTGTACAATAAATAGAATTATTACAAATATCGATGAATTATTGATGCTAAATCGCAGAGCTTAAAAAGCGTTATTGAAGAAAGAGCATCGTTATCTTTGTATTAAACAATTACGGTTCACAGGAGGTTTGTTGTGCAGATCACACAAGATTAAAATCTTAAAAAGCTGGCGTATTCCATAATTGAACAGTTGAAAATATTTGAAGCAGTGTTGCGTGCAAGAATCGGTTGTGTATCTTGTGCATTGGATGTACTGTCTTTCTGCAAAAGTGAAATTTCTGATGCCTTTGCCAGCTGTTATGAAACAAGACAAAACAGGACTATTGAAGAAATTAGGAGATAATATAAAACTTGGAGTTTAGCATGATTCCAATTCGACTGATTTGGATAAAATTGTGCTAAACCTATTACAAATAGAAATCGATCAGTTATCAATGAGCAGAAAGTAATGAATTCATCCTATAGATAAAAATCGGCATTTATTTTGAGGCAGCATTTGAATTTCCTACAAGTGATGATTATATAAACGGATTTAAGACAAATAAATTAAATCACGGTTGCAATCTTTATAAGAAAAACTGGTTCATTATATACATACATTTGTCAGTATAAACTAAGAATTGCATAATATAGAATAGGAAAGGCATCCAATAGACCAGTTTCGTCTTTATTGAGAACTCACCACGTAGTGGCCGTAATTTGCCGCATACAGGGCCGGAGCAAGTTCACGTCTGCTTTAGAAACCTTTCTATAACCAAAGAGCCACGCTGCCGCTTACTAAACATAATTTTCAGTTATATACTAATTTATGTTTTCTGGTTAGGCTTTCTTTTAGGTGATGCTTATACAGCATACCTTCAGTCATAAAATTCCAACTAACCACCCCGAATCTATCATTAAAGTAAAGATATCACGCCACCTTGGAACGTGGTATTGGATTTAGCGTTTATATAATTAAATCAATAATCGGTGCGCGGGCGGCGATAACAATTAATTTATTCACCGCTGCGATATTGATAAAAACACCGTTCCCGTATGCACATGCATTTGTTAGTATAAACTAAGAAGTGTATAATTTGTGAAAAAGCAATTCATCGAGTGTGAAGTTTGCGACCAAATTAATTATTATTTATTCATTCATTTTGGCGATGCCAGGCATTATGTTTGTCCTTATTGGGAACTACATTTTTTGACCAGGCTTCATATTTTCATAATTAAAATGCAAAGAACAGAATTCATTGACCAAACAACATCTAAATGCGCTTGAAGTTATCAAAAGCAATGTATACATAAAAAAAACTACACGCTAATAAGGCAAAAGTGGTGTTTTAATTGGAAAATCAAAATTTATACAATCTACTGCGACCATGCTGAGTGAAAGTAATAAAACTTTACTTCTAGATGATAAATAAGATTATATAGATAAATTTGAGTTAAAATTAATCAATTAAATCAAAATTTTAAATGGTGCCATTTTATTTAGTATGATCGTTGCACAGAACCTCAAACCATTTGGATCATCTGCACTAAGAATGGATGGATAAAACGCACAAAAAATATTTTCATATGAGACCAATTTTAGCAGTGATTAATTCCTTGTTCCATGTATTGATTTAATAGTCAGTCCGTATTCTGGAACCACAGTAAAAATTGCAAGGTAGATATTTATTTTTTCGACTCCTTGGAGTATTTTAACAAAATTCAAGTTTTAAATATTATATATGAGACCATGGTGTATTTTGATGCGACGTAACGTTTGACAGACTTTCCGATTGAAGGAACAACATCTAATAAAAATTGTTCAGTAGAAAAAACATGTTACCACCTGCGTTCTATGATGATACTCTTTTCAAATAGTGAAAATATATTTAAATGTGTTTGTGATGTGACAATAGATTGCCCTTATCTTCAGTACATGGTGAGATTTTCATTGGCCATTCTAAGAACACGTATTTACGGGGAGAAATGATTCATTTTGCACAATATCAATGTAATTTTTTGATATTTTCCTTATTCTTCAAAAGATACTACTTCAAAGTTTCAATGAAACGCATAAAAACCCCAGTTTCACGTCAGAGTATTAGAAAGACGAATGCCCTCCTTTATTAGATGTACTAATAAATAAAAATTTTCATGAAAAATTAATTACAATATTCAAGCATAAATAAGCATTGTCTTTAAACTATTTGAATTATAGCTATTTCATACCGTAGACGAAATATTGAATCAAATATTAAGAGGAAAACCAAAATAAATATATGTTTTTGAACCATAAATGAAAGCAATTCAACTAATCATCCCATTTTAGTTCAATTGTGAACAGAAGGATAAACCAAAAGCAGCATGAACGGAAAGTATAATCTCATGCACATTCGTTTCGTGCGTACTGGTGACTCAACAGTATAAGCCGGTATTACGCCCTTTAACCACTTTATATTTTGGTAAAAAATGTGGGATAATAGGACGGTACAATTTCCTAGACGAATGTGTAAACCTGCAATAGTGAAGCTAACATCGTATAGTCTACGACAACGCGACTTCAACGCTAACTCACACTATATAATATATATACCGAGTCTGTAAAGGATACTAACACTATGGCTATTGTGTTAGTAACTGATACCAACATTATTGTACCGAAGAGGTACATGGTACTAACACTATGGTTTCCGAGTCGGAACATGGTACCAACATGATGGATATAAATTTATGCTATAGTTCACCGAAATTAAGAATTACAACAATTTCGGAACACCTGTTACTCTAGTAAATCCATACATACAATTAAGTTGTTATCGGTTACTAACACAATAGCCATAGTGTTAGTATCCTTTACAGACCCGGTATATATATTATATAGTGCGAGTTAGCGTTGAAGTCGCATTGTCGTAGACTATATGATGTTAGCTTCCATATTGCATGTTTACACATTTGTCTAGGAGATTTTACCGTCCTATTATCCCACATTTTTGACCAAAATATAAAGTGGTTAAATGGCGTAATACCGGCTTATACTGTTGAGTCACCAGTACGCACGAAACGAATGTGCATGAGATTATACTTTCTGTTCATGCTGTCTTTGGTTTATCCTTCTGGTCACAACTGAACTAATTTGTTACTAGGTTCGCAACACCTAATACATACTTGCATATATATTATTTTGCCGCAAGAAACAGTATTTAATCATCCCATTTGACTGGTATGGCATTTCCTGCAGAGCACAAAAGATATATGAAACAGCATGAACATGGACATATAATTCAAGCTTTACTAAGAGTGTTTTTTGAGGTAACACACTTGCCTCTACTAGGAATTAAAGTGAAACAACTCTTAATGACGAACTCAAACATTATTTATCAATACGCATGCGCAAGTTGTTGATTAACTTGCGTTGGTTAATTAACAAAACTTTTAATTATTCCATTGAAATTAATTTGCAACTTAAACGCCTATTTCAAGTTAAATAGTGATTACACGTCCGCAATTGCGCAATAATTCTTTGAAATGTGGCACGTATTAAATCCAGAAGTGCCATTTAAAATAATTACTTAATAAAATCTCAGAAATGAGTTAGCCAGTCATGAAGCTCTGTGGAGTATCAAAATTTATCCTGCTTTGCACAAGCAGAAAAACATGAAATCGAGGTGATGCAGGAAATTGATTGCCTGTTTCCTTATTTTACATTCTACTCGCGTTGAAATTTTCTTTTCTTTTTGCTTTTCTATATATATATATATATATATATATATATATATATATATATATATAGTTTGTCATTTTTAAACTTTTTCGTCACACATAGAGAAGGCACTATGAATTTTATTGAAGTTTACAAATTTTTTTCCTAAACAGTTTTTTCTTGAGTTTATATTGAATGGCTCCAACCGGGTATCTGCCAGCAAAGATTAATTTGGTTCAGACTCATTGAGTTCAATTCACGGAATAATATGTTCATATATAATATCCTATTTGAAACCCGCTCGCTCTCGATTTCAGTACATAATTATGCCTGGTCCTTCATTGAAGTGTCCGTGATCTTCTTTACTCTAAGCGTGGGTCCACTAAAAAATTAAATTTACCTGCGCTAATCGATAATACGATTGCTGGCTACACTTCATTATCACCTATCCAGTCCATGATGTTTATCCTCGTACCCTTTGTTCGTGGAAGGCGGTTAGTCTATTACTCACACCTCTATTTTTGACATAGCAGTGTTCTCTGAAGTATGTTTATCCAATATCTTGTACGAATCCCTGCATGCAATATGCAGGACGACTAATTTGTAATCTTCGACTTCATTAGCCGGAAGTAGTTCATTTGGTGTGTATAGCTTAGCAATTAGATTCGTGCTATGATTTAAGAAGTCAATGTTAGACACGTTTGCCTTTTCAAATAATGGTTAAAATGGAAAACTTCCACGACATATCTCTTCTTCGCCACGAAAACCATTGTCCCATCCAATCACAATAAATCGTTCCAGTAGGCTATTCATATCTAAAAATACCTGTTTCTATTTGGTTGTTGAAATAATTTGGCTAATCAAGGCACGAAATGCTGTTTATTGTTTTTCTCAAAAAAAACCTTCTCACCCGTCCAGATTGTTGTAAAAGCGATGGATTCAAAAAATGACAAACCCTTTTGCCCTTGCTAGCGAGGTCTCATGATCAAATTACGTTTATATATCTTTGTCACGGTACTGTCGCTATCGTAATTCGGAAGTATGCCTTCTCCATCATATAATTTCCTGTTTTACGCAAGTCCAATCACATTTGATAACGTTGTAATTCGATTTTATGTAGAGTAATAGTTCGGTTTCTTAAACTAATTAAAAGTCTTTACATCCCACAAGTTATGCACTGAATATTGTTGACACCAATAATCACCGCTGGAAACGCAACAAACTAATGAGACAATTTTCAACCCCTTAGATCACACAATCTAGTGAAATCAAAGACCGCTTCCTAGGGCCTAGGCTAAGATCACCGAAAGAGAAATGAAATTGAAGACATATTTTTATAAAATTCCATCTTGTGAAAATAATATTTGAAGCCGTAAAGAATTTATTGGACGAAATACAGGAGATAACGACAGTTTCAATAATTTTGAGCCTCAAGTAAATTTATATCATAAAATTAAAATCTGAGTCATTTGCAAAAATCATTGTAAGACATGATATAATTCTATATTGTCTTACTTGAAACATAACTTCTTGGAACTTGCATCCTGACAATTGATGTAGGCGGAAAAGAAGCCCATACTTTTAATATCATGAAGAAACTCTGCCGTCCAGACTTTCCAGAGAAGTTTTATAACTGAAAAAATGATGTTGGATTTTTAAATATGGAAAATTTAATTTAGTCCTTATGAATAGCAACTTTAATTTCATAAGCAAGAACGGTTTTGTCAGCGGTCAAGTTTAATTACGAAGACACCAAAACTGTGTCAATATAATAATTAACCTTTATTCCCTGCGACCTAACAAGGCGCTATGGAGCAATCAGAATTTCCTCCGTTCCATAAATATAATTTTAATGCCGCAGAGAAAGTGTGTTGTGCGATCGTTCGAGACCAAAAATGTTTTTCTGCTTATCGTTTTACTGATTGACAATTAGCGATAGAAGTCTTGTAAGAATCATCATTTTCTCACCTTTGCTTATAGAGTAAACAAACTCTTCTTTGCGACAAAGAGAAATAAAAATATCAATACCAAAGCACAGCATTTTTTCAAAATATTTGCATAACTCTTAAATTTCATTGAAATTACGACGTTGCTTCGTAAAATACATCCTTCTGCCTTGATCGGCATTTTGTCATCTGAATTTTTCCGTGAGGCGGCCTTCATTAAACGGATTTTTTCTCAGCCGATTTGTGAATTATTATTTATCCCACAAGGCATTAGCGTGTTAGATTTGCCAACTGTTGTCCTTATTTGGTAAATGTAGCCGTATGTATTGCGAATAATTAATTTCAGTTATTGTCTCTGTTTTATCCATGAACGATATTTTATTTAAAGAAGATACTGAACACATGAACAGCATTGTAAAACAATGACAGCGGACGGTTTTCCTTAACGCTGTTTTGGCAGGTGTTGTTTATTGCTGTCTGCCACTATTCAGACGACAGCTGCTTTCGGGATAATCGAATATCTTCAAAAATATATCTAAGGTAGCTATTATGTTGAGTCTTAAAATACAGCCTTAAATTTCTGATCGGAATCCTCGTGCAAATTTCACTTAATAATTCTGCATCATGCCTGTACTTGTGCTTGCGTTTCTCAAGGTAACTTTTCCGTTATAACCTCCGCATCCAAATAAATACACCAATATTATAAGCTAATTTTGCACGGAATATTAATGATACATTGACTTTTCCCATTTCCACCATGAATAATTCACAGTTCATTGTCACGCTTTTTGGTCAATAGTAAGCTCAATGCACCAAGAAAATTGACGATTATTAAGTGATGGAATTAGTTTCAATGGCTTCAATTATACTTGCCGTTATGTATAAGAACGATTACTGACTAATGAATATATAAGTACGCCTTAGGTATTTTGTGCGCAAAAGAGAAAGCAATATAAATGTTATAAGAAATTATTCACAAATCCGTTTAAATTTACGTATCTCTAAAATGTGAACCACCATTTACATTATACTTCAATTATGCTCATGGTTAAGAAAGATACCTCCAGCATCTAAATGAAACGCAAGTGTCAATTTAAAGCATATCGACAGTATAATGTATTGAAAATTAGAATACTTGAGGGATAAAATATTGTTTTACAGAACAGGGATCAGAGGGTAAATGATTTATCTGTCGCGCAAATACCTAGCATTAGACTATCATAACCGTTAAGTCACCTAAGATAAATTAGCCTATGTACTCTCGCTACACTTTCCGATCCGGAGGTGGTACAGAGTTAAATCATTTCATGAATAACATTTGGCAAAATCATGATTTATCACGAAAAAACTTGCAAAGCACGACAGGACATCTCGTGCTTATCTTGTCGCGTAATATAATTCGCAAAATTAATATAATTAATGTTATCTGACTCTCAAGTGAGCCTTTTATTTTTATCGATAATAAATAAGAAACTGTTCACAACATTTATTATAATCAAAGTTGCGAACTTGATATAAACATCAGACCCATTAAGTACATACGTTTCTCAGGATAAATTAAGAATTGTATAGTGTAGAAAAGATAATTCATCCACTAGATCGGTTTCGTCCTTATTTGGAACTCATCATGTACTGGCCAGAATTTACTGCGTACAGGGCTCGAACTTGAGCACGTTTGATTCTGAATCTAGTGCTCCAACCACTAAGCCACCTTGCCGCACACTAAACTCAAATTTTAGTCATATACTAACTAATATTTTTTCGGTTAGTTTCTTTCTTTTAGGTGGAGCTCATATGGCACCCAATTTGAACCAAATTTCCAACTAACCATCCACAGACACCAGGCTAGATAAGAAAGTGACATTGAAATAAACATTTATATAATAAAATGAACATTATCATTATAATTAAGGTACATGATGAGTTCCCAATAATGACGAAACCTGTCTATTGTATGAATTTCCTTTTCTTAATTTATCCCGACAAACGTATTTACATAATTGGTCTGGTATTACATCAAGATCGCAACCTTGATTATAATAAATGTTATCACCGCCTGCGCAACCAATATTCGTTTAATTATATAAATGTTCTCAACGTTTTACATGATATTTAATATTCCACGCGATGTAACTATTCATCCGAGTAACTGTGATTCTGTAACTTAAATGAGCTATTTACGTTTCAGCACTATTTATTGAGTTTTGATACGACCAACTGAATCTCGACGTACTGAAAATATTGAATTTAGTATAATAGCATGACCTATAAAACATAATATATAAAGTCGTTGCCTGCAAGATTAGTTTCTAAAAATGTATAAAATCGAAAATTTGCACTAATGTTATGTTTGCGACTTAATTAAAATGTATATATAAATTCTATTAAAGTGCTATGTATACAAGTCTGATAGTTTTAGGAACTGTACTTTTCAATACAACGTAAACATTTTCGCTTAATTAGAAACTGTTGGCGCCATGCTCTGATTATAAATGTGCAAATTCCAAAACAAACTATAAAATTTTATAAACAAATAGAAAGCTGCAAACGGTTAATGTTCGTGACTGCATAGAAATTCTGCAGCCGACATTTCCAGTCAAGTTCAGAGCCGCATATCCAGCATTGATTTCCATATATATTCAATGCGGTTTGATTCTCGATAGTCAGTTTGCCGTCGTACTCTAATGATGATCATGGATGGTCGAAACGCGTCAGTGCGTTGCGTCTCGCGGTAGTTTTGTTATGTTGTTCTATGATTGGTTAAATACAATGGGATTGGTATTGACTTCAAGCTCGCAAACTTGATTTAAAGAAATAGAAATCTGCTTTATTCAATAAAAATATTATTTTTTTAAATGATCAATTATTTTATGTTAAATTTAAATCAAGTATAATGTCTATGAAGCCGGGTAGGGTGAGTCTCTGACTCTATATTTGCAATAAACACCATTAGATTTGTGTCTATATCCTCGTAAATCATCATGTCGTCATGAACGTGGAAGCACAGTACAGGTCAGTACATGCGGATAACGGTAGATTTGCTATTCTGCGCGACTGGTTATATAAAATTAGATTGGTGCTTATCACAAGCACACAAGCTTGATTCATAGATTTGCAACCAAAACTTATATACATATGGCCGAAAGCCAATGGTCGTGCTCGCTTAGATATTGTGCAGCCGAGAGTTCCAGTCAAGTTCAGCGTAATAGAGAAAAGTAGAGATGAAAGTCACATATCTAATTTTGCTCTTCATATATATGCATTGTGGTTCGATCCTCGATAGGCAGTTTGCCGTCGTATTCTGATGATAATTATGGACGGTCAAAACGCGTCAGTACGTATGACTAGTGGTAGTTTTTCTGTGTGCAACTTGTTTTATAAAATTGTATTTGTCCCTATATCACGCACGGAAGCAAAATTCATAGAATATTTATCTCCACATGCGCATTTAATGACTGTTTAATTGTATCATTTATATAAATTTGGCAAAAGCTGCACATATATAAAGTTCGTGATTTCATAGAAAATGTGCAGCCGATATATCCTTTCAGCTACAATTTATGAGAAAAAACTAGAAATGAGAACAGAATATTTAATTCTGAAGTCCATAAATGTTTATTGCAATTTGATGCTCTCTAGTCAGTTTTCCCTCGTGTTCTGTTTATGATCATGGAATGTCGAAACACTTCAACATTTGTGACTGACAGTTGTCTTGTTATGCACTGTTTCTGATTAGATATATCGACAGTTATGTTTATTTTAAACATACATACATAATTTAACCAATTCTATACAGTTCCTCGGGAAGCTTTGAGGATTATTTACCCTTTTGGGTAAGACCTAAAACATTTCCAAATAGGTCTTTATGTATTCCGCACCTAGTTAAAAATTCCTTAAGCAGAACCAGAAGGTTATGCGCAATTGAGCAGGAATAGCAAGTACAACTTCAATTAAACATGCATTAAATGTTTATTAACCATTTATTAATGAAGAGAATGCACTACTTAATATGTACTAGCCCTTCCATCCAATAATATATAAATTTTATATATTTTATCGAATTATTTAATGATTATTTTGGTGTCGGTTCTTTTCAAAAATTTTATATTAAGTATATAAATCTGTTGGGCTTCAGTGTCGTATTGCTAAAGACTTCATTCTATGTTAATGTTATTATTGCATGAATATGCATACCAATACGCAATTGCACTGTTCAACATTTCAGCAACTCTCCACCAAATTTAAAGTGTTATATGATACCGTGTCGGTTCTCTATAGCAGGTCTCCGTGAGTACGTTAAACTTTGTTGATTACCGTGGAAGTTTAAAAATCGTAGGTATGAGTAACTGACGCTAACTTTGGAGCGTTTTGTAACGCTTTAAAATTGTATTAGTATTTACCTTAAGTCTGCAAGCTTGATTTCGCTAATTCTAATAACGGTTGGAGGTAATTTTCTTTAGACACAATAGGTTTATTTTACGTAGGCTATCGTCAGTCCTAAAGCAAATTATATGATTGACTTTATTTTATACCTTTCACGCCCATGGCTGCCGGGGTTTTCTAATTTATACAGCTTTTAAAATGTTTGAAAAGTCAATTTGACTATAATCTAAATAACGTTGCAGAATCACCCACGAAAATCGTAGATCGAAGAGAAGCTGACAAGGATTATAAGGCAGAATTTTGGTTTAGTTTACCAGTGTGGTTTCTACATTAAATTTGGCATATTGTGTGAGTGCTCTAACCAAAAGTAATTTTCGTCTGGCCTCATCACTTATCTGTTCTACAATGTCGCAACTCGACATTTACTCACAAGATGAAAGTTTTTTTTAATTTCACTATGAGCATACTAAATTATGTTTAGTATTTAATTAATTTTTATTTTTGAATTAAATTGTAAACTTATTTAAATTAAGTTGTTGACGTGCAAAAATAAAATAATACCGATATCTCAGTCAGGTGTACAGCAAGACAAAGTCATCATTGGAAATCTGTTAAATTTGTTTATTAAGGTAATAACCGTCAAATTTTGCTAAATTAGCTATAGTTTATAAAAAAGTCGTAATAAACGTTGATTAAAATTGTTTTTTACCTGCAAATTACTTGCTTTAATGCAGAATGCAATAATGTTGCAAAAACACAAATTGGGCGTGCCATAACTCCCTAAGGCCTGTAAATTAGCACACGTTTAATGAATTATCCCACGGGAGTTAAAAACCTCGATAAACAGGGCATTTGTTTAGAAGCAATAAAAATTTACCATTTTGAAAGGTTTCCCAAAAATTGTTTTTGGTTAATTTATAACAGTAAAAATTTATCATTATAGGCCAATAACTATTCCAAATAACATAGTTATCGTATGACAGGCGAAAAAACAATATAACCTTAATAAATATTTATTCACAAAGATTCAGCGTAATGTTTTTATTTGACTTTTTGCAGCCTCCAAAAGCTAGGGCTAATAACTATGTACATTTGTTCGAGAGAAAGTAAAGAATGCTATTTTCCATTACATATTATCACATTTAGAACGATAGATAGGAACAATTGTCGCTATGCGCACTTGTAATATATTTTATTCATCATAAATTGAAGCAAATTTTTCCCGTGTAGTGAATCACTATAAGGACCACGACAAGTAAGAAAGGAATTGGACACCGTCTATTTAAATAAAACACAGCTCATTACCACTCTCCAACAACACTTGCGCTGCATATATTTCTAAGGTTTGCTCTCCAAATTCCTTACTAATTTGCTATAAGTCAAATACTTATCACAGATCGTGCTATTGTAGCTTTTGTAGCATCTTATAATTGTAATAAGTTCTTTGATGTGGAGAACTAATAAATGTTAAATTGTGTGTTAAGTATTGCTTCCATAGTAAAAATGGTTCTAATAAGACCAGAAGGACATATTAAAATCAACATGAACAATGAGCAAAATTGCATGTACAAATTCGTTTTGTGTTTACTGGCGACTCGTCTGTAGGAACCGGTAATACGCTCCATAACCAATAGAAGTTTTTCAATAAATTCGGGACGGATTGACTGCAAAATCTCTTATACAAGTTGGTATTAAAGTATTAATAAAACTAACTTCATCTAAAATCTTTGATTATGCGATTTAAAAGCCAACTCACTGTATAAAATATATACCGAGACTGTAAAGTCTAGCAACACCTTGGTTGCTGAGCCGGTACATGGTTCCAACACAAGGGATTTCAACATATGCCAAAATTTCACCAAAATTGAGAATTACAACTATTTTGGAACACATGTTGCACCAGCCAATCCATACGCTCCGGCTTTGTTCAATATCAGTTATTAAATTTCGCAGTTATCATTGCACCATCCATTTAAACATATAATAGTTATATATCCTTAGTTACAAAGAACCAATAAATATGCATTAGTTGAGTAGTTATTTCGTATTTAAATCGCCATTGAATATTTAATATTTTTAAGCAACATTAAATATGATGCTAATATTTATTTAATTTATTAATTTAATGATTGGTGCCAAATGTGATAGCTGTTGTCGGTCAAGGCCAGAACTTAGGGAATTTCTAATATAAGGGGCGTATTGAATTTTCTGTTATCCTCAATTATGGTCACATTGAGCCTAACTCAAAAGTGATTGCGTCGCTAACATTTGCTGGTTTGGTTTCATCAAGACTTTCGTGATTTAGCCATTTACAGGCTTGTTGTATAATATATAATATATATATATATATATATATATATATATATATATATATATATATATATATATATATATATATATATATATATATATATAATTAGTTGTCTTTTTAGTCGTGTTCTTGAAGACAAAATGAAGTTAATAACATTACTGCTTGAATGCAAGTTACTATATAAGATTCATCCGTCCAAATGAAATACAAAGTTTGATAAATTATATAGTGGAGATAGCGCGTAGATGCAGTTACTATTGCAGAATTTTCAATAAGCACAAAACTCATGTGTATATGTAATTATAGCTTTCGTTCATGCTGACTTCCGTGTAGAATTCCGGTCACATTTGAACAAATTTGTCGCTAGGTACGCTAAACTAAACACACAGCTTCAAATATATTAGCTGTAAAGTAAAAGGAATATAGGATTAATATATATATATATATATATATATATATATATATATATAATATTTAAAAATTCTTTAAATACCATGAAATGTGGAAACTTGTGTAAATTGAAGTCTTATTGCGTTAATTTTCAGAGAGACAGGTGTTCTAATGGTTCTAATTCACCAATGCGATGAAATATAGCCTGTATCAGATATGATTTTGTTGGTATCATTTGAAAGCTCGGTGTAAAGAAACCATATTTGGTGGGAATTTGAAGAAATTTGTTGAATTCAGTACCGCATTGCTGAAGACGTTACATGAAGTTAAGTCCATTACTGCTTGAATATTTTTCCTATAGATATTTTACTATCATAATACCAGCCACTACTAATGATTACCATGTAAGAACAAAATGCATGTTTACATAAAATTTTATTTCTTGGGTATTCCAAATATTTTACTAGACCAACAAGGTCTAATATGCAATGGCAAATAAAGAAACTAATCGGCAAATTTTAGATACACGATATACATAATTAATGTCAAGTTTCTATGCTTAACATGAAATATGATAACTGCAGTAGATGGACGCCAGAAAGTATGCAGTAAAGGAAGTTTAGATTTGTTTTTTATCAATTCTGATTAAATTGATTCTGTCTCAGGAACGACTATTTTAGTAACCCATACAGGCTCGGTGTATATTACGTTCATTTAGTAGGTTTGCTACTGACATTGCTCAAATCTTTGTATGAAGTTAATTCCATTTCCAATAAACTGCAACTTCATTTATAATGTTTCACATCCTAAATGTCACACATGGTTTGACCAAATATATAGTGGATATACGGTATTAAACGGGTTTCTTCCATTAAGAAGCATGAAAGCACTAAATGCATGTGTAACTAACACATAATATTGTTTAGTTACAGTGATTGTGGTATAATCCCTGTGTTTGTTAATATATACACAATTGCATATATTAGTCCTCCAAATTAAAGAATGCATAATTTCTATATATTTAAATGAATAATGCCGAAGCTAATACGAGATGTATCAAGTGGTGTCAACCGAGTTCAGAACGTCTGGATATGCCGGTAAAAGTTATGATCAGAATTGTTTTTATCTCTCAGTTTTAGTTTAGTTCAGCTAAATTTGATGATTATTGCATTTCTAATCTTTAGAGGCACGATGTGTAGGAAATTTTTTGTTTTTGCTATTAATTGTCTCGGAAATTATTGCATAAATTTTATTAGCTTTAAAGTCTTATTTTCGATTATTTCATTAGAAATTAACCGAATTCCTGTTTGAAAACATATCGTATGGGAAATTTTATCGACAAATCGTCCCACATTTCTATATTATGTTATGCGTCGTTAGTAAGCTGGACGTGCAATTGCAGATGAGATTAAATCCTTTGTTAATGGTTGTTTTTCTAAATGCTTCTCGTCCTATTTGACTTAAACAATAACAGTGTAGGCAATTATTAATGATAAAATGTGTTCCTATTAGTTCTTCGTAATAGAATGTTCATGACTATTATATATATATATATATATATATATATATATATATATATATGTGTGTGTTTGTTTGTGTGTGAGAGAGAGTATGTATAAATAAACTATTTCATGATTATCACAAAATGTTGTAACTAGGGTAGATCAAGATAATAGTGTGTAGATTTCTTGGAATAATTGGGGTTCAGAATTTGCTGCAACTCTCATTTTTTGTGTAATATATCAATTTTTTAAGAACAATTGCGTTAGTAGTTTTGGTAGGCTTGATATATCGAAAAATTATCGGTGATACCCTTTATAGGCATATTATATAATACATTGCTCTTAGACTGCTACCTCCATTTGCTAAAGACTTTATTTGAATTAGACTTTATTACTATTTGAATACAAAATAGTATAATTGATTATACCGTCCAATTGTCCCACAATTCGTAACCAAATGTATAATGAATATAGGGCTTAATACCGACTCCGAATGATGAGTCGCCAGTAAGCACAAAATTTATGTTCACATGAAGTTATACTAATGAGTCGTTAGCACGCACAAATCGCATGTGTACATGAGATTATATCTTTCATATATGTTGGGTTTCGAACATATTTCTGATCCAATTAAAATTAATTTTTTTACTTTTTACACAATTCTATATCCAAATTTGGTAACACCTGGAAAATGTTTTACACGTATTCAACCACCCAATCTCCAAGATTCTGTCCTTGTTTACAATGAGTATTTTATTCGAACAATCCAGGCCATCTGGTAGGATACAAACACACAATTTCAAGATTTAATAACTAAATTCTTATTTTTTACGCTCTATACTATAGTGAATGTTGAAATTTAAATAGCCTAAATCAATAAAAATTCTTCGCCTGGATACTGGAAAATTTTCGTAAATTGTATTATATGGTTTACATGAATTTTGTATTACTGAATGGGACAGTACTTCTCATTTATCGATCCGTTTTGTATATTGTCAGCATTCATCTTACAAAATTTGGTGCTCATAGGTTAAATCAGCAGATAACGAACGTTTCTGCCACAAATGAGCAAAATTCAGGTGGAAATACTTCTCATTTCAGGGTGAACATAAAATTCGGCTCAATTAATTTGGATTTTGCACAGATAAAGTTAGGGCAAATTTGAGTCAACCAAGCCCTTTGAACTTATTTTTAATATAGAATTAGATATTAAAAAAGCAAAAATAAAGTTTTAAGTTACAATACGGCAAATGATTTTCTATAGTTAAATTTAAAACAAATTTTCAAAATATAGACTTTGCCCATCCCGGGTGATTTTAGCTAATTTTAAAACAGTTGGAAATTTGAATTTAATTTTCACAATACATTTTCTCGGCCATGCTTCGTTCTAGAAACTCGTTCTATTATCCGATCAACTTGCTTACCATTTTCATAATAATGGTATCGATTTTCTTATATGGATAGACGGTACATTTGAAAATCGCAGTATAGCCAAATCCAAATATAGAAAGTTCAGAAAAATGGTTCTGCAAATCTGACGTAGTTATTTGTACAGTAGGTCTGGCCGCATTACACTTCAAAATCTCATCACAATTTTCAAATCCGTATCAAAAATGCGACTTTTTAAAAAGGTCAAGAATCACGTTTTATCATTAATTCCTATATTCGAAATAAGATAAAGTCACTTTGAAGCAATTTAAAACGCAAAATGAGTCTGGATAAACCTCAAAATGCAGTCCAGCAAACCAGAAGGTTTAAAAAACAGAACCACTTCAGAAGATCGCTAAATTTGTTCTATTATGTCATTGATAATCACACAATAACACACACCAATTACTTTTCTCTGAAATTACTTCAACCTCTACGAAATTTCATAAGCAAAGAAATCATCAAGGACTCTTTCGAGCTAAACAAATTTACTCAACGAGTAAATCCTCAACGAATACAAAATGGCGTCACTTGACGTTTTACCTTTATTTACGAACTTCACCCTGGAAGATACAACGTATAACTTTTGTGAACCTATGACGAATTTTCGATAGACATATTTAACTTTAAAATAAGCACTATACATCAGTAGGTAAATATTTCCGATAATTCAATGTTGTATTTATTGGACGCTGCATGGAACAATTCTGACAGATATTTACATAACAATTCTTGAACAATCGAGCCCGAAAAACCAATTGACATGTAGATATTTAAATATATATATATACATATATATATATATATATATATATATATATATATATATATGATATTTTGTTAATCGAAGATGCAGCAGATTCAGTAAAAATCAAGAAACAAGCAAATGAAGACAAACCAGGCATCAATTTAAATTGAGAGCTAGATAAAGTCAACATTTCTCTTATCAGGGTCGTCCATCGCCCTCGAGAAGAAAACGGAGATTCGACACTGACAGAAGACATGGAAAGTCTACGTTCACAGGGCAGTACGACTATTACAACAGTAGAGCGCCCGAATTTTACAGAAGAAATCTAAGTGACAACCTAACAATCCAAATCAGGAAGATTTTTATTGAAAACAATTTAGCGACAGAGCTCAGCTAACAAACATATGATTTATTAACACATTTACGTAGAGTTTAATAGATGTCAACGTTCGATCTCTGGCGAATCGTATCAAAGGCAATACTGTAACGCCCCAGGCTTACTTTTGTACAATGTTACATAAAGCCAATAGGTAAATATTTTATTTCCATTTTCCTGAAGGGAACCATAAGAAAAATTCACTAGAATTGGACGAAATATTGTTAGTATTAAATCAGAGGAATAAATCTAGTGACCTGATATACGTCCCCGGTGAGATAGTTATATGATTGTCTGGAAGACGCATGTCAGGCGGTACATTAATCAGGTCAGGATTTGATAAAAGCTATTTTTAAATTCACGGTGAGCCTTGCTGGTTGTATGTGGTAAGACAAAGTGGCTGAAAATCGCACATGGATCCATTTAATGATCACGATTGTTTGGAAACGCAGCGGCTAGAGCCGGCGTGTCCAACGGCAAGTTGTGCTAGTGAATAATTGCGTATAAGACAGCGTGTGGAGACGGCGAGCGCAGCCGAAGACAAATACGGCAACGCCACAGCGCGTGAAGATAACAAGTAAGCCAGCGATTATGGCATAGTAAATATATTGCACTTATACAATCGTAGGCAGGATGTGATTGGTTAATGGTTAGATCAAATTGCGTACTTTTCATTGGTCCATTGTCATTATATGAACTTAATTATTTCAGTAGAATTATTAACAAAATGTCACCGATATAATCTGATCCATTATATCAAAAATAGGAGTAAAAATAATTTCCCATGGCAAGGCATGGTAGATACCGTAGTCTAGAGTCTGAACCCAGTCTATCAATTGTTTATTGATCTGTCCATATGTTAAAAAAAATATCGCAATGTGCTGATGCTGGGATAGTGCATACACAGTAACTGCTTCATCAATTTTATGATTCGATAAAACCACTTGTTATTTCTACAAAAATCGTTGCCGTAGTTGTCGGTCAAACAAATAAAGACGTTGCTGAAAATGTTTGAGAGCGGCAGCATGAAAATGAATAGCACGATGTATTAGGCGATTCCCGGTTTTAGTTTTTGGTTCCTAGGAAAGCTATACCATTGTTAATTAGAGAAGTCTTTTAAGACCAAATGTAATAATGCAACTTCGATGTGGGAGTGTGTGATATACGTGAGTGTATATTTCAAGTGCGTAACAGATGAAATTGCTGGTGCTCTAACCACTGAGCCATCCTGCCGCACACTACACAACACACAATTTTCAGTTATATACTAACTAATGTAACTTGGTTAGTCAATTTTTCATTTAGGTGGAGCTCATATGGCATCCATTTAGACCCAAAGTTCCAACTAACCATGCCCAATCTGTCACTACTGAACAGACACCACATTACATGGGGAAATGGTATTGAAATGAACATTTATATAATTAAACGAACATTGGTTGCGCGGGTGTTGATAACAATTATTATAATCAAGGTTGCGGTCTTGATATAAACACCTGACCCATTAATTAGTTACATATGTCAGTATAAACTAAGAATTGTATAGTGTAGAAAAGGCAATTAATCCAAAAGACCGGTTTCATCCTTATTGGGAACTCTTCATGCCCTGATGAGAATTATCACCGCCCCTGCAACCAATGGTCGTTTAATTAGAATACAAGTGTTACACAAAATACGAACGTAATATAAATTAAAATGAGTTACGAATTTAAAATAAAATCTATCAATTGCACGTTACGCAGCAAATTTTGACTTCGTTCAGCTTTTCTGCACGAAGAGGTAGAAGCGCATGCATCGACCCAGTAGTAAAAAATAGACGATAATGCTGAAGCGGCGGTGAGTCTCACATCTATTCTTTCTACCATACCATTTGAATGTCGATGGAACATAATGGTGTGGCGTGAAGTGCATAGCACGAAGCACAATAAAGTTATGACCCGATAACAGCCTCAACCTCGTTAGGAATAACGCAATTTGATCACCATGTAGAGATGCAACCATTTTGACTTGATCTACAACAATGGTGCCATCGAACATATCTATAGGTGATGGTTGGAAATTTGTAAAAAAGTTGTGGATTGGGAAAATGGGCATTTTTTGAAGTTGCATTTTGCATATGAATTAACTTAACAAATGCAAAATATATCATTTTACCTGGTTTAATATCAATAAAAATGAATACATTAACTTACCATTTAGAGACAACCTACAAGCATCGGTTAATTTACAGTGATTAAATCGAATCGCTAATACGACTTTCCCCACTGCTAATGATGGCGTCATATTTTTTATACAGAGGGTCATATAGTTGGATACAAAGTTTCAACAATCAATTCTATCTGAATTACTTATAGCCGTCATATACTTATGTACGTGCGGTATCATGTATAGAGTAGGTACTAAAAGCAAGTTGATCAAAAGACTCCAACAGTTACCGCAAGAAACTATTAAACCATGTTTGGCACTGTCAGGAATATCAGCATATATCTGAAAAATGGCATCCGGAAAATTTTACTAAATTTTCAGTTCTATAAAAACCACAGTCGGAGCAGTAATTATACATACACAAAGCCCTTTTTATGAAATGATAACCATACGCCCTATACATTCAAATGGTCCTTTTGGATTATATTTTACCTGACTGGCGATGAATCACACAATCCAACAACTATATTCTTACATCCAGGCGAACAAAAACACCAAAATGTCCAGCATCACGAAACTTTCGACATGATAGGCGACAAAAGCAATTAGAAATAGTTGCACAAATGACAACTCTATCTTCGTTAACAATTAGGGAAATTGCATAAAATATGAGCGATTAACAGGGCAATCACCATTCCCTGTGTTGATACCACGGGTAGAAACTTAAAATAAGTCTCGTTCTAAACCACACAAACGTATGATAACTAGAATATATATATATATATATATATATATATATATATATATATATATATATAAATGAAAATTGTAATGCTTTTTTGAGTATTCTAGAACTAAACCGGCCATTACCCACGTTAGGCATACTTTTTGTCTTTAAATTTTTTTTCCCCTAAATAATTTGAAATCAACTTATAAACATAGGAGAAAGTTAATAACGAAAGTTTTTGTTACAGGGGTAATGTTATCTTCCAATTTTAAGCATTTACCTCAGTCATTTGACAAGATGATGAATTCGAAGCCTAATTGATTTAATTTTGCCAATTGCCATATTTGCACTGGTCCCATGGCGCCGGGGATGAATTTAATGGTTCCTCCCAAGGAGGATGCGAGTTCGTCGGTATTCCTACAGAGGATATATATCATAAGTATTAGATCATGCATTATTACATGAATTGTTGTTTTTAGTTGTGCAATATTTATATTATAAACCAATTATATTTAGATGCATATAAAAAGTCTTAACGATCAATATTGATATCGTATCTAAATTGAAGCTTTGTTGTTATTTAACCGCCTAATCTGTACTGATCAAAACTATTCAAGTATCAATAGTTGACGGTTTGTAATGACTTGCTCGCACAAATTTCTGCTCTAGAGACTATTAAATGTCTGCATAAAAATACCAATCTTATTAAATATATATCTGCACAGTATCCGTAGTAATCATCAACTTCAACGGAAAGTGCTGTCTTTAAAATCGTGTGAAACTAACCAACTGAACTTTTATAGATTTGCTGCACAGATGGCATAATGTGAACCAAATATATTAGTTCTCAAATGTACACAGGTTGCGTCCTATGTGTTGGCTGACCACCCACCTTTCATTTATTGACGGAAAGCGCTACTGCGGGACATAGTGGAACAGGTTAATCTTCCTATTATTTGGCAGACACTATAGTCTTTTGCATTTTAGCGTATCCAAATGTTTTACAACGCATATCCTATTTCATTCATGAAAAGCATACATGTCGTCGTTGTCGAATTGCTAGTAGTACCTTCGTCGACCTTTCTGACAACATACTGGACGATGATGTCATTCTATTAATATTATGAAAAGATTTTCCAAGCTCAATCATGGGCTGCTCTGACAACGTATAAATTATAAATCTATTGGTAAATGATACCAATTTAATGACTCATATGTTATACTAGCAATGTTGTAAGAGATTAGTTATTGAAATTCGATACTTAACTCATACTCGCTTGCCGGAATTATTCGCCGTGTAAAAGTAGTTCGAATTTTAATAATGCCTCTTTTCGTGAACGATATGAGGACTAATGAAACAAAAAAAGCTGTTTTAAAATAGTGATCATGCGGATATTAAATCTTAAGCTTGAACAACTGAATTAACCACAATCGGACAATGGAAACAGATTAAATAATTTTTATTAAGTACTATGCCAAACATGAAAAATTATTATTAAATGAACATTGGTTGCGCGGGTGGTGATAATTATTTAAATCAAGTTTTCGATCTTGAGATAAACACGTGACCCATTACGTACATATATTTTTCAATATAAACTAAGGATTTTATAGTTTAGAGTAGGTAATTCATTCAGTAGATTGGTTTCGTCCTAATTGGGAATACCTCACGTACTTTCTAGAATTTGCCTCCGACAGGGCCGAACCTGGGTGCGTCTGTTTCGGTATCTGATGCTCTAACCACAGAGCTACCCTGTCGCACTTTACTCACAAATTTCAATTATATACTAACTAATGTTTTTTTGGCTAGCCTTTCCTTTACGCGGAACGTATAATGCATTCCCTTTGACCTGAAGTTCTAACTAGTTACACCCAATTTTTCATCCTGGAATAGACACTAAGCTACAAGGGTAAATGGTATTTAAATTAAAATTTATACATTTGAACGGACACCGGTTTCGTGGTCGGTGATAATAATTGCTTTAATCAAGGTTGAGATCTTGATATAAACACGACCATCTAGATGCAAACATTTGTCAGTATAAATTAATTATTGTATAATATAGAAAATGCAATTCATCCAATAGACCATTTTTGTCCTCATTGGAAATTCTTAATTTAATGTCCAGTATTCGACACGGACATTGCTCGAACCGGGGCACGTCTGCTTCTTATCAGTATTTGAACTATAGTGGCAGCAAAGACATATTTCTACAAAGCTCACCTCACTTAATCATCTGATATTCTTTTCAGCCAGCACACATTTTTAAATTAATTAAAAATAATCTTCCTTCGGATTTTTCTGGAACAATTTTAAATTTTCTCGAGAAGGAAAATTAATTGCAGGATAAGTCTACCCTTTGTCAGATTAATTGGATAAATACGTCGTGAATTTTTTTAATATAGTCAAATTGTTACTAGATGCGCATAACTTATACACAATTGCATATTCAAAGGGCACATAATTATTTGTATCTATTAAAAAAACTATCCTTGTTTACTTTATTTTGAACAATTATGGTCTTGACAGCAGCAAAAACTTTGAATCCATATATTTTTCAATTATCTATGTATAATTTAATGATCAAATTTAATTTATCCCACAATTTAGACTAAAACCAACAAAATTTATACAAAACGCAATTTCATATTTGAAATTATCCTAAATTCAGAATTCGACTCAAATGCTATATGTAGGTCAGCATAATAAAGTTACATTTTTGAAAATCGGCATACTAAGTATTTACATTCGAGCAATCGCTATTTTATAAATAAAGAAATTTAAAATAATTAAAACAAGCGTTGTTTAACCTTAAATTAAATATTTTTTTAAACAATCAGTTATTCTCCACGTTATTTAATAACGACTAAAACATCGCCTTCTCTTGGAAATGCTGGTGGAGAATCGTTTGCAACGCAATTCTAAGATAGAAAATTGTCCGCATTAGTTATATTAACTGAAAAGGAAAGGCCCTCGTTGTCTATTTACTCGTGAGCTAATCTTCCACCTGGCGTATTCAGGACGCAACTCACATAACAATACTATTTGGTTGATGGGGTCAACGACCTCCTCTTTAATTTAACCAAGCCATTTTATAAGGGTTAGCGATGTAGGCATAACGTATTTATGGAATTTTTTTATAAATCACGCATAGGCATATTGCGACAAAATGTCCTCGAATGAAATAATTTCTGATTCAGATTATTTTATTGATTCACAATTTAGAACAATGCAAATTAAATGCTGAAATTGTAAACGATTCCAAATATTATATAGAAATGCAAATTTATCAAATGTGAGATTTCACTCTAGCATAAAATAGATTTAGATAGACTACAATGTGGATAGATTTACAATGTCAAATTCCAGCGACAGTATTAATAGAAAACGTTTTAACTAAGATGCGAGTTAATCGTTGGCTTCCAAGATTTCCTAGTTGAATAATTTTATTGAATAATGTTGATTGCAAATTCTTCTACCTCTTTTTGTTCAGATAATTGTTTTTTCGATAAAGTAAAATTAAATAATCATACAATAATAATAATAATGATAATAATTTTAAAAATAATAATAATATTAATAATATAGAACTTTTAAGAACCGATTCTGTGCGTGCAAAAGTTTGAACGCCTTTTGACAAAGAATTATTTGGACAAGGGCGATATTGCATGTCATGGAAAATGGACTACATAACATGTTTTAAAAAAAACCTAACAGGTGAAATTTAAAATCTGACATGTAGAATTATGTGTAGCAAAATCAGCAAGTCTATAATGGGCCAAATTGTTATTGTTACCGTTGAATCTTATTTAATATTGCCGATTAGCCTAGATTGCAGTTCTGGCTACCTATTAATTAAATATAATTAAAAGCACATTACTGCTTATGCATTATTATCAAAAGCATTTATAAGGTCAATATAATTCAATGTATAAAAGTTAAATCTAAGCATTATAAACCAATGGTGCCTACATTACGCGTAAATACATAAAACAAAGAAAAATTTGAGGGCGCATTGACCTCCAAATCATAATGTAGCGCATAAACGTGCGATATAAGTGCCCCTTTTTAGATTAAGGTAAAAATAGTTCATGGTATGAGTATTTGAACATTGAATGAGAAGAAATAGAATCGATTGTCTGAGAACATCTTGTATTTGATTTATTATATTTTTGAATGACAGAAACCACAGTCTGTAATTTGGTTTAGTATGAAGTTTTAAGTCAATATAGTATTTGAAGTAATTATTAATGTTTTATTAAAATATTTTAAGCAAATGATAACAATTTCTCAGTGAACATTTTTTAATTAAGAAAACGTTCTGTTATTTTGTTATACATTTATTAAAATTTCTATAAGTTTTAATTTAATGCATAAGTTTAATTTAATTTTTACACCGGCCTAACTGTCAAGAATGAGGCTCTTAAATTTACTATGGCTATTGAACACGTAATAATTTCTCAGGTGAATTATAAGACAATGTCTCCGCAACGTTATTGCAAAGTCACGAGCAAAGTACAGTAGCTTGTTTACGATTCATGAATAAAAGGCTTCATTCTCACCGAGCGTATAATTTTGAAGTGATTTTTGTGTATTTCCAATAATTTTCCGGACCTAAGTCTTATCATGAGCGTTTTTGATGAATATGACTGTGTTACTCATCTACAAAGTTTATCTTTTAATTAAATCACGACTGCGATCTTGATAAAAACACCAAACCCATTATTTATATATATATATATATATATATATATATATATATATATATATATATATATATATATATATATATATATATATATATAAATTTGTCAGTATGGATCTGTATATCACTACTAAGCAAAAGGCGATAATATAATGTGAATTGTGTTTATATCAAGATCGCTAACTTGAATTAAATAATTGATATCGCTAGCCGCATAACCAATGATTGTTTAACTATATATTTAATCGTTTGTTAAACCCCATCAAGAAGATAGTCTAAATGTGGTAACACCTTTACAAAATTTGCAAATCCAACCATATAAATTAATGTTTTTACGCAGACATTTTAAATAGCCTAGATATATTCTATTCCTATGGCATATCTCGATGTAAATGACTTCTACTCTAATCAAAGCTAGTTATTAAACATGGCTCGAAAAAGTTCCGCGACCCCTTTCTGGCTCGCCTCTTAAGTTCACAGCTCATAACAGAATATAATGTCAAACTATTTAAGATGTATTAGTTTTTCTTTACAATATTTCTGATCCATGGAATGACGAGAACACCCAGTGAAGGATCCGAAATATTTTCCGCTGAAAAGAATAATTTAATATTCCTTTCTTAGTCAAAGCAAAGATAAAGTAATAAAGCAATTTTTAGTATCGCAAAAACAAATTTCATTCAATTATTATGGAAGATCCATAGCGTGCCATAGAGAAAATGCGTGATGCTTGTGCCATGGGGCTGTTATTCACCATTAATGTCAAACAAATACGGGTAATTATTTAAAATTTAACAGTTTTAAAAAGATAAATCTTTGCAACAGTATAAAATGAGGATAATTATCTTGAATCTTTCTGTAAAGGAAAATAATAGGATGTAATCGTAACATTTCCTTTGGTTGGGGAAATAACACATATACAATTGTATATTCGGTGTTGCGTACTTAGTAAAAAAAATATTTCCAATACAATCAGACGGATAAATCAATGTTAGTATGAACAAAAGTTATAATCGCGTGTGCACATGAATTTCGATCTCACTGGCGATTCACCAGAGTGCTGTTATGAAGATATATATATATAGAGATATATATATATATATATATATATATATATATATATATATATATATATATATATATATATATGTATATATATATATATATTATATTATTACAGGAGGTCACCACTTCGCAATGTAATAAATCTTGTTGACTAGATGTTCGATTCGTTTAACTTAATTCTCTGGAAGTTGTCGTAATTCTCAATTTGGGTGTAATTTAGCATATTTGTATATTAATTCTGTTGGTAGCATGTACCGATTCGGTAACCAAAAATTTGTTACGCACTAGAGGCGTGGTATACATTATTTTTTATATTGATTGCGCTTTAAAATTACATTGTCGAAGACATATTCTGTCTAACTCCCTTTTGTTATAGCATTTAGTAATTATTTTAAATGATACCTCTGGAGAACATACGTGTGAGGTTTCAACAATGTGTTGAGCAATTGTAAACGTGTATTCAATATTTGATTTGAACAGGCGTTTAGGTTGCAATGTTCTCTCATTCGGGTAATTAACCATCTGGTCGATCGGCCTACGTAAGTTGATCGACAACTTGCGCATGTATTTTTGTAAATAATATTCGATATAGACATTAACGGCTATTTCTCTTTTATTGTTGGTAACGATAAGTGTGTGAAGTTAAATAACACATGTAGTTTAGCTGCAATAAATGTGCACGTTAATGCCGTTTCAAATTTCTTTTCTGCTATTCGGGAAAATGCATCCCCTTGAAAGGGATGTTCAGGTAGACGGCTTTCTTGTCTGGTCCGAAATACGTTCCTTTAAAAATAGGGAGTTAGCCACAGATGAAAATTTATGGATAAACATATTGCAGCCGGATTTATGCTAGCAGAAGAAGCATGTTCAGGCATTGAGCTTTAACTGGAGGTGACACGCGCAATTGGTTGGTTGTTTCCCCTATATCGCACTCTCTCCATGTTTACATTTTTCTATCTTGTTTTGTCTTTCAATTTATATATAGAGAGATGTTCATTTGTAGATATTTGAAAAGAAAATTCGAAAGAAAAGGTTCTTGGATCTGATAAAATTTCTTTTTATTTTTGTACATGATTATATATATATATATATATATATATATATATATATATATATATATATATATATATATATATAGGAATATCTAAAATTAAGTCACCACAATTAAGCGCGAAAAAAGTTGATATAAGCTAATTTCATGTTTGCTGGACAGATTTTTCTAATAAAAAAAATTTGTTTTACTTTTATAATGCATACTCTAAATAAACATATTAATATTTTTTAAACCACGTCCGTCGTCCTTAATATTGTCTATAACAGTGATATCAGGAGCGGAAGTTTTCTTCAATTTATTCAGGAACCATCAATCACAAATAGAGAAAGTATATTAAAATCAGGAGTTTCTTCAAATATTTGCAGTCCAAATGTTACAGAAGAGTACCAGACATCGCAAAATTCAAAAAATTCTAAGTTTGAGACTCCATTAGAACTAAATCATCAAAGCTCACTATTCTCAAAACAGGCTCCGGCAGGATTTAACGCATATCCGAACAACAGGAACAACAACGACAAATCTTCGTATGTTGCTAAATTTTCAAGTCTACAGGGTTCGCCAATTCATGCCTTCACTGGCCAAATAAGACCACGTCTATCATCCGTTACAGCCGAAATAGCCCCACCAATTCGCGCCTCACCAACTGATGCAACCAAACGGCAATTACTTAGACAAGCCTTCGCCGAAACTTGTCAAGAACAACAAGGTAGTCAGTCGACCATTTTTCTGCAAATTCCGTTAGTACAACAAGCTCGTCAGTCGGGCGAGGACGTCATCACTTTAAGCCACCTGCCATTTGACACCGTTAACTGTCAACAGCAATCAATTTATTATTTAAATGAAAAGCCTGTCAATGATAAGTTGAATATATTAACGCTGCCCGACAAAAGTATTAAAAACGACACCTCACAAATTTTTAACTCTGCTGAAGGCATACCCATTGAAACTGAAATTTCTACAAGTGCAACAGATTTAACGTCTAAATTCAATGGTCTATCGAGCGCGTTTGCACTCCAAAATACCACTTCCCTGAGCAATCCCCTACACACCGTTCATATAGCGTCACTCGGACCATACGCCCTTCTTCCACTTGCAGACGATATCAATTACATCAGCGTTGAAACTGATGACAAAAACAACGCAGTCAGAGATAGTAATTGCTTAGAAAGCTACACCAATAACGCCAGGGCACACGTGAAGCTTAGCGCAGTCGCATTTGTTAAAGCAAAACGACGTTGCTCTTTTACTAAACAGCTACACCGCAGATTTTTGGGTCGTGCATCCTCTGCTGAGTCATTAGTTAGTCGGAATGGAAACAGTTTTCCCGGTTTTCACTCCGCTATCACCTGTTCTACATCCGGCTCTGTAGCAAAAAGTGCTCCAGTATCTCCGGAAGATTCGCCAAAACACACTTTTCCTGCTGCCCAAACAAGTGCTGTTGAAAACGTAAATCAGAGAAAACCTCAAATAGAATTCTGCGAGGTTGATATTTCAGAACTTAAAACAGAACATTTGCAGTTTGAAGGTCAATGTCAAAATAACAGTGCTTTAGTAAAAAATGAGACGCACAATAAGGACAATCTAATCATTGATAACACGTCGATCAATAATTATATAGTTAATTTCAACAATTGTGAAGTAACAGCTAATGTTTCATCTGGTAACGCCACCGAAAAAATGGTAAGTTAAAAAAAAGAGAAAGTAGAACTTTTAATTTCTAAATGGAAAATAAATTTTGTTCTGTTATCAAAAATAGACTCCTCTATTGCCTAGACAGTAAATTAGTCAACAAAACGTTATTTAATCGTTTACAATCTTTGATAATAAATTTTAAAATGCAGAAAATTATTGTGTAAAAAAATTTTACAAAACGAAATTTAAGACAAACCGTATTTAGTTACCAAGACAGCCAATAAAATTTTACTCTGTGTCGATTGTCAATCAATTCAAGAGATACACAAACTTATACCATGTTCCAATTATCAACGTTTTCACATTTTTATCCCGCTATATAACATAAATAGATATATGGTACACCATTAATATATACATATATTCACAAAATTTTTAAATGAATTTAATTACGTACATTGAATAATTTAAAATATCTCATAAAAACGATATAGGCAATTTATATGAAAAAGAGTTGACTCGTGTTCTAATTCTGCATTAAATTTAACACTTCATTCATCGGATTTCAATTATAGATGTCAATGTTGTCATGAAAAACCAAGCTAATATTTAACAATTAGATACTGCTTGTGGCGGTGAACTTAAACGTATTCAATTATGTATTAGGTGTTACGCACATAGTAACAAATTAGTTCCATATATAACCAGAATGATAAATAGACGGTATAATGACCTTTGTGCATTCGTTCCGAGCTTACTGACGACTAATCAATGCAAATTCGGATAAGATATTGTACTGTCGAATTGTGCAACATTCCACACCCGAATATATAGTGGGTAAACGGCGTATAACTGGTTCCTACTGATGAATCGACGGCATGAATGAAACGGATGTGCAAATGCGATTATACTTTCCGTTCATGCTGACTTTGGTTTATCCTTCTAGTCATATTTCCGCTAATATTTTACTAGACGCGCAACACATGATACATAATAATCAAGCGAATCGACGTTTATTTTTTTTGAAGACCCTGATTTTATCCAATTGTCTGGAGCAAAATTTTTTGCTACCCAGGCATAACTAGTGTAGATTTTATTTTGACATGTGCTTTATGAACATTTGTTGAACTGCTAATTTGTCGAAATGCATAAGGTAACCATCTATGCAAAATAATTCATTGGCGAAATTTTGCTGCCACATTTTTGGCCATGTTTCACCTCTCACAGATAACCTTCCCTAAGTCAGGGGCAGCTTTTATGACAAGTTACGTTTTGTTCAGATTTAGTCAAATGTCATGAATTCGTGCTCATTAATTAATCTTTAAAAAAATAAATGAAACAAATTACATTTTTTATAGTAGAAGACTATTAAATTGATAAGCGTTTAAAAAAACCGTGGCATGCTTCTTTGGTTGGCTGGTAAGCTTTTCATTTTATTATTTCTTAGCTAAGATTTAAGGTTCTGTATGAACTTTGCATGTAAGCCTTTGTACTGCTTTGATCAGCAATAACGCTTTGATGAATTTAAAGTTAAATTCTTTAATATTTTTTGTTTTAACTATAAACTTATTAATACTGGAAGGACTAAGTACTGTAAACTATTTCTCATAGCTTTCTATCGCTAAAATAGCTAAGTGGATCTTATTTTCCTATCTGCATGCCTGAAGAATTATTTAACCTCCTTGTGAATAGTTGAAGGAAAATGATATAAAAAGAATTTTTGTGTAAATTACAAGTTTTACTGATGATTAGGCGGAATTTCTGTTTGCGTTTATGCCGATTTTCTTGTTGCCTAGCTCAATAATATTTTATTTATTTTAGGTAGGTTTCTAGTATCAATTATTGCAAACTGTAATCAATTAACTTTAAATTTATAATGCTGAATAGGGTTGAACAATTCGAAAAAACATTGAATTCTTGCAATGCCATACAAGTGAACATTTTTCCTCCAATTCTTTGTAGGTATGCATTTGTTATGCAGAATTACGACGATCCTGTTTGTTAATATAAAAGTTTGTATTGAATCACATTGACATCAGCTAATATGAATGTTACGGTTGCATTATTGCTAATGAATTCTCAAAGCTACATGTAAAATATAAAAATATTTCCAGAGACCGTCCATTTTGCGGGAGTTGCAGGTCATTTGATTATTGTTGTGCTTGAGTTTAATGTATAAGTCCATCTTTAGAAAAAAAATTTACAGTCACCGTTTTATCAAGAATAAATCAAACAGGCATATTGAATATATAAAAGTTGGATAATTTTTATTGCGAAGAACTAACATATATGCAATTATGTATTAGGCATGGCACACCTAGTAACAAATTAATTCAATTATGACCAGAAGTGTAAACCAAAGACAACATGAACGGAAAGTATAATCTCGAGCACATTCGTTTGGTGCTTACTAGCAACTCATCATTAAGAACATGTATTACACCATATACCCACCATATATTTGGGTGAGGAATGTGGAGATTGTACCGTCCTATTTTCCCACATTCATCAACCAAATATATAGTGGGTAAAGTGCTTAATACCAGCTCCTACTGATAAGTCGCCAGTAAGCGCGAGACAAATGTGCACGAGATTATACATTTTGTTCATGCTGTTTTTGATTTATCCTTCTGGTCATAATTGAATGAATTTGTTTCTAGGTGCGCAACACCTAATACATCAAAAGCATATTAATTGTACCATATTTATTCTAAAATATATGTTAAATTTTCGGCAGAATATGCATTATATTTGAGATGAAGGAAAGGGAACGTTTGAAATAAAAATCAAAAGTAAGTTTTTTATGAAAGTTTGAGATCAAAATTTTTAAGATTTTCACAAATCTACGTGGTACAGCTTCATTTAATTGAATTAAAAAAATATGTTAATCAAAATAAATTGGCATGCTACAATACAGCTATATCAAAATGCATGTATTTAAAATGGAATAAAAAAACAATGTTTAGATAGATATAATCTTGATTTAAATATGGTCCCTTCTGATTAAAATTTAGACGTCCAATATAAGATTTAGTGAATTAGCTTGTCAAAATATCCAACAACACATCGAGAGCTAAACACAAACATACACCTTTACCGAATACTGAATATATATATATATATATATATATATATATATATATATATATATATAACTAATTAATCAATAAGTGATTAATTGTGAGAATGGATGTCACAACTGACAGCCACCTCAATACGCAGGTACTAGTCATGTCTGGATTTTTATGCTATAAAGTAATTGTCAGGCGTTGATTGCGATTTTCGTAAAAAAATTTCGTGTCTATTGTGACTTTTTTGTCTCTTCTGTCATATTTGTATCATCTTAAATTTTATTGAATTTTCTAATTAAACATTGGTCAACCCATTCTGAATAAGAAAATTATATTGGATTGTTCGATTGAAGAAAGATAATTAAGCCATTTTGTCTAAAATTACACATAATTTATGTTAGTAACTAGCAGTTAATTACGGGTCTTTTTAATCGTCAATATAATATCCTGGATAGTGCGTTTCTTTTTCCATGCGAAAATTATATATATATATATATATATATATATATATTGGCGTTGTTAAGTAGATACTTAATAGATAAGTCAAGAATGATTTTATAGAAAATTTATAAAGGTAGACAAAGGGTAATACTCCTATGTCATGGAGCTATTCAATTGTGTATTTTTATACGAAAGCAATACCTATTCAGTGTAATTCAAAGGATAGACCACTCGAATACTAAAGCACAGATTTTCAAAGGTGTCACATTTGACACCCTTAACCACGGTTAAGGAGAAAAGAAAAACAAATAAATTTAAATGAGAGAATTTGTTACTTTGGGCCTTCGTATTGTTTAATTTGCTTTCGACTGTTTTTACAATTTATGTAATCAGTTGAAATTAGGCCCTAAATGCTTTGCAAAATTAAATATATAAAGAGCCTGCTATTTATTTTGTCATTATGAGCTCTGGCAAAATAAAGCCATTCTAAACCGTGTCGTACCACTATGCTTTTATAAAGAGGCTATTCGTCATTGTATCAAGTAATTCTCCCTAATCATTTTACATACACCAAAATTGATCAACTTCAAAATTATACACGGTAAAAAAAGATATACTCATTCGAACAACTACGTATGAGATTTTAATGAACGAAACGAATTACAGTCAAATAAACTAATGAAAATATATTTTATTTTCTTTGATAATATAGAAAACGAAGTGGTAGATTGATGTCTTTAACTAATTAGATGCGAAATTAAATTCGCAGCATGAGCGGTCTCATTATTACATTTTATTAAAATTTTGGGGCTGAAACAACTAGAATTTAACGGTAAAACGTTTTTATTATGACTTTTATTAATTTATTGTACGAATACCTTCGCTCAAGAAACAGGTTTTAATATATGAATGCCATTATAGCTCTAACTATATATAATTATATATATAATGTCCATTCCTTTTTAATTTAACAGTATTCTTATAATTAGGAAAACACAAATAACAAAGTGGATAAAGGCTATTTATTTCGTGAATACTAATCATCTCTTATACAATCATACATATTTATACATTCTGGGTTTTCAATTGTTATGCTAGTGGTAACAAATCTGACTCGTTCTTACTGCTGTTTCTTGTTTTGACTAGTTAGTGTGTATGTTTGTGTTTGTGTGTATGTGTGTTGTATGTAATATATATATATATATATATATATATATATATATATATATAATCCATTGTCTTCAAATATTACTCCATATATTTCTAATTAGGAAGAAAAAACATTAATAACAAAGTGGATAAAAATAAAGTTGGTTAACTCTCAAGCCATCAATACAAGAATGACCAGATCTCAGACATCACTTTGCGATACAGCGAAAAAGATTTTTACATGCAATCGGCACACACAGACAAAAACGCACCCGCACTTACTTTCATTTTTTGCAGATGGAATGGCTATTATGAATATTATTAAGACTCGCATTTCAAAATAAATTGATAATTCTTTCAACAGGCAAAAAATGTAATACTATTTCAACGACCAAAACGTATTTTAAATAAAAATGATCGCTAAAAGTACGAATGTGTAAAGCTTGATTAGAAAACAATTTGAAAAATATTGTGTGAAATTGGTAAAAAAATTAAGAAATTACTCATTTCACAATACATAGTTGCAAATTAATTTCATGTTTGCACGAGAGTATTATGACAGTGATCCAAATTTAATACTTCAAACGATTGTTATTAAAAGAAATCAAATCATTTTAAAGCCAATACATTCACAATATCCAGGCTTAACTATTAATTTAACAAAATGTAATATACGATCTTAGCGGTTAGGACGAATTTCGCTAAGACAAAAAAAATCAATAAATTGTTGATATGCATTATTTAGCAATGCATAAATATTATTCGTTTAACATTCTATGTCATAAAATAATGTTTTTTGTACATACAGGCTCTTCAATATAGGACAATATTTACGGATGTATAAATGTCTATAAATAAATTTAATATGCCGAGAGAGTTTGTGAGTGAACTGATTTTCCTAATACTGTTAACATACGTCTAGATTTTCTAATATTTCTTAAAATTTAAACATTGAAAAAGCTGTCATGTCCATTCATGAATAATTAAGAAATAAATAGTAGGTTTAAAGTCACTAAAATTTAAATTTGAATAAAAATACGTCAGACTTAAAAACCTGTTGACCAAGTTTAATTCCATTTCAAGGCTTAGTTTATTTAAATTTTAAAAAAATGAAGCTCCTGCTTTTGATGAAAACAAAACAGTTATGTCATAATTATGAGGATAATGATGAAGACGAGATTGATAATAATTATTACGCATCCGGTATAAGCACAAATTCTACAACTATTAAATCGAAGACAAAATATATAAGAATGGTGCCCAACATATATGCAAAAAAACAGATTCTAGATGGAAATGAGAATCAGTATATAGGCATGCGGATAGATAATACAAAATTACAGTGTATGTTTAAAATTATATATTAAATGAACTTTAAAATAAATATTATCCGAATTTCACACTGCCTATGAGGCATACAATTAAACAAAAAGAGATTGCATTTGTTGTAATATGCATCATCCTCCTCATGATTCATTGGCATATAACCACAAGAAGATCAAAAAACAAAAATAATTTTTGCAATAATAACAAAATAATAAATTAGGCACACATATTATTAGTGAATATGTGTATATTCACCTAGAAATCATACTACTACACAGCAGAATGAAGGCTAAGTCAGCTTTAAGGTATGGCAACATTGGTAATACAGCTTCCTCGCGATTTTCACTTTGTCATTTCATAAACTGAACCAAACGTGTCAGGTAACTCTGCCAAACTGAGAAAATAAAGTTGTGTAGATTATTCTACTAGAAACGTGCCACAAGAACGTCACGGATCTCGACTGGAGGCCATGTCGCTCCGAGTTTCCAACGAAGTACTAGGATGAGAACAAGGAGCCCATCCTGGCGGACGAGTTGGTTATAAATACACAATTTGGATGTATTTGACTTTAATTGTTTCTGTCATGTCAAAATCTGCCTAACTTGTTTCTTACGCCAATCTCGTGCTGGGTAATAAAAAAGTGTTCTATTGGGCAATCGAATTGAGGGCATGCGCTAAACGTTGACGGGGTCATTTTTTATTTTTCTAAAGAGAAACATTTACTGGCCGGAAAAAAACTTTTACGGATGTCAGCGTTGTTTATATTTTGTTGGTAACTTAGATGTTCTATGTTTAAAAAACCATCAACACTAAGGAGCCAGGTGTCACTATCGTATAAAAAAACTGCGCATACAGATGCATTAAATACACGACGTATAATGCTGATTGAAATACTCACGTTTCTCCATTGATGCCAAAGGTTCGAAAAAGCTGCTCTAGTTTTCGCGAATCATTTGCTCACCTCGTCAGACATATTGCCGGTGTTATTGGTAGAGCGGCAAAGGCATGTAGACCCCTTAACTATGTCCAGATCTTCAGTCCACAATCGCATATTTGGAACGAATGGTGAGTGATTCTGGAAAGGTGTCTTACATTTTGAGAGTATGAATTTTAGACCGAACGACAGAAAAACGTCTGCTAGCCTATTCAAGGTGGCCTGAGCGGAATCGCTATTATCGAATAATAGTAAGAAATCGTCTGTATAGTCAAGATTGCCTAATTTACCGCCCGAAAGATTTTAAACATCTGCTTCCTGGTAACTTGAGGAATCATCATTCAGAGAAGACATTAGTTAATTCAAGTACAAGCGCTAAGCAGATCAAATTTTAATTTTCTTAAAACCACGTCGCTTTGGTGTACTTAACTGAGAAGTCTACAACTTCTTTAATGAAATATCTCTCAAACTTGATCATCAACAGACTGACTACTCTATTTTACTGAACTTTAACTATAAATTGATTAATATTGTTCTCTTAAATAAAAATAATTAAAAGTTTGTGTCTTAATTATAGCATTATGTACAATTACGGTTTATTATTTTACTGATTCGCAGCTTTTTGCATGAATGGACTAGAATTTACGCCACAATATAACTCCCATAAAGTTTAAATAGTTCTAAACAACATGGATTATCGCGGAAAATTAATTGAACTCTTTGTTAAAAGGCTGATGTAGAAACCCAAATGAGTGACAGTGCATAATTTCTTATTTAAAAATTTCTTAAGAAAACGGGCGTTATTGATTATCCGTCAAAGAATAACGTGTAAATGTCTTAAACTCTACATTTAACTGCAGATAAACTGTTTATGCACTGTACATTGATGTAATTTCCTTCTCGAGTACAAACGCAAAACCGGCCGCTACTGTTGACCTCAATAATTATTAAACGTAAGATGCATGTAAGCTGTCAGTCAAATGATTTGCCCAGATCTATCGGACAGTTAATGACTCGAGTGAGCGAGCATGACAGTTTATATTAACGGTATATAATGAATAGGCATGCAAAATTGCGTTGCATATTAATGCAACATGACAATTCTGTTGACAAGGTTTTGGCATTAATATAGTCACTGGACAAAAAGAAGTAAACGTCTTTAAAAATTTAGGAGCTTTCATGATTTCAATTGTCCGTCGTCCTGAGGTAAGCAGAGTGTGCTGATTGGGATATGGTACATATCGCGTAGATAAATGGACGCCTTACTGTTTTACTTCCACTCTACGTTTCACATTTTTGTCAGTTTTACATTTTCAATATATATCAATATAATCGCATTTGAAATTAACAGCTGTCAGTAATATTTTATGAAGTTCGCTGTTTTTAATGGTTTAATCATAAACCCTGTAATTCTGATTTGTTTACTGTCAACATTATTATCTATCTTTTTCAAATTATTTTTATATAAATATGAACAATTATTTTTATTTTCACTACAAATTTATTTTTATATATTTGTAAGCAAACATTATTATAGTTTTCGTACTTGGTGTAATATATATATATATATATATATATATATATATATATATATATATATATAATTATACATAGTTTTTTTAATTACGCTACATGTATAAAAACTGTTATTAACTTAGCCATTACCATTATCATCATAATAACCACATAATAGTGTTCTTTATATCAACATCACGATCATCAATAAAATAGCTGCAAAATTCTAAAAGCATAATTAAAATTTATCTTGGTCATCAGCCGTCGAATCAATTTTTTTATATCTTTTTTAAATTTAGTGAATTCTGAATTAATATTTGTTTTTTGTAAAATTTTTAATGAAAATGACCGTTCTCTAAATTTAATGCACATTAAATTGACATGTCCAAATAATAATTAAAATTTTCAATGATGGACTTATGTTAGCACTTTTAGCATTTCCATTATATTCGCATATTCTCTCGTCATATTTAAGCCGATTATTGTCTTGAAACTTATTGGTAAATATTGCTTTAGAAGGAAGTTCCTGTATGTTTGAAAGACCTGTTTAATGAACCTTCAATTTGGAATGAATAATATTTATATATTTTAAAGGCCTCACATTATAATTAATTTCAAATGCATTGTACTTGGCGCTAAATCCACATGCAGTCACAAGCATAATAGATGTTACCTTTCGTGAAGCGTATATGCATCATACAAATAATCTATCTTTGATTGCGCAGAATGTTAATGATCAACGTCAGTTGAGCCACTACAAATTTCTCCATAATTCTATAGCTAGCGTGCCCTCATAATCTGATAGTTTTACTGCGGGCCACCTCCTGTGTCCCGTCGGTACAGTAAATCTAATACGGTTAGAAAGACAAGCAGGTGACGGCTTTAATAATATGATGTGGATAAAGAATTATAATACGTTACCTGCTTGTATAGACTTATCAAATAATTATTCACAAAAGTAAACGTTAATAAACGGTGTATTTCTACAAAAGCACAAAAATATCTGTTGCATAATGAATTATGTTTTCTGTTTCAGCATTTATCAGGTGGTTATAATTTTCCATTTGAAGTACAAATTATTACGCTTTGAAAATTATTATTTAATTTTACTTAGGCAATTGCATAACACTTGAAAAGGATACGCGTTTTATGAGTAGCATACGTTATTTTTTTAACGACTATATGCGAGTTCCTTTAAAATATATGACGGTGATAGCATTTTACAGCTAGCTAATAGGTTAAAAATGTTTATAAACACTTTAGCGCAGAAAGGAAACGATGGTAATTGTCGCGTTAAGCGTAATCTACGTCAACAGAGCTTTTTTAATTTCCGCGAAAATCAGTACAGGTGGTTTTGTTTATATAGAAAAAGTTTACACAATTATAATCGCATTTGTGTAAGTATCTTAATCAACAGCAGTTTCTAATGCTTTGCAGTGATTTAATTAATCAGCAAACGCTTGCATGCTTATTGCTATTTATAAATGTTAATTTGTTTGCAAGCTTCAAATAGTCACAAATTTTAGGTTTTGATTTCCTTTGCCAAAAAACACAGACACCTATAACAAAATTGTATAAATAAAAACTTTTAAGTGATATTTTCTTTATTGCTGAAGGTAATTTTACAAGATTGCAAGCGAAAAAGTTTTTCTTTAAATAAAATATATGTGTATGTCATGGAGCTTTATTTATGTTTTTATTCGAATCTTTATTTTTGCCTTGGAATGTGCATAGATCTCAATGATTATAATTCTACTCAAAAGATTTATCCAAGGAAAATTTAGGTGGTATAAAGTTATAAATTAAATTAAGTGCAAAATTTGAACATGGCGCATTATACATTGACTATTTAAAATTTTTATTATATAACGACTGGAAGCTCACTAATATAGGGTAAAGAATGTAAGATTAATGTAACGTAAAAAATCGTTAAATCATAATTTCCATTACAAAATAGTATAAAGCAGCGAAATTATCTTATAACAAATAGGGTAGAATTATTATGAAATTGATGGCGGTAAATTATATTTTGTCATCTATTTTTCTATATGTAAGGTCACACACTTGACGTTGCCAGCAATAAAAGAGAAACAGCTGTTAATTTCTAAATCAAATTTTATTTACCAATATAAATGCACAAGTTGTTGATCAATTTACATAGGCCGATCTACCAGACGTTTAACTTGTCGAATGAGAGAACCTTGCAACCTAAACGCCTGTTTCTAATCAAATGGTAAACACACGTCTGCAATTGCGCAACATATTGTTGAAACCGCACACGTATGCTCTCCTGACGTAGCATTTAAAAAGTTACGAAATGCTATTACAAAGGAGAGTTAGCCATATACGACGCTTTATTGATAAACCAATTGCAACCGGATTTGTGCGATAAAAAGAAGTATGTTCAAGCACTGAGCTTGAACTGGAGTCGGCGGGCAAAATTGAGTGGTTGTTTCATTTATTTCCCATTCACTTCATGTTTAAATTTTTTACCTTGTTTTGCCTTTCCATTTATATATAAAGAGGTGTTAATCTAAATATACTTGAAATGAAAATGCGAAGGACACGGATGTATAATTTTAGTGTATTTTAAACATTGCATATACCAAAAATTTAATTCGTCAAATAGATAGGTTTTGTTCACATAACGAATACATTATTGAATTTCAGTTTTATCCGAGACAGAGATAAATAAGGAGATCCTTAGCTCTGGAACCTAACACTACGTCCGCTGAGCCAGTCAAGTAAGACAGTACGTTTAATTTTTATAATAGAAAAAAATATTTTTTTAACAATCTTTCAATTTAAACGAACATTGGTTGCGCGGGCGGTGATAAAATTTACTATAATCAAGTTTGCGAAATTGATATTAAAAACTTATTCATTAAGTACTTACATACCTCAGTATAAACTAAGAGTTTTATAGTGTAGACCGGTTTCATCTTTATTGAGAATTCATCCTATACTGGCCAGAATTTACCGCAGACAGGGCTCGAACCGGGACCGTCTACTTCGGAATCTGGTGCTCTAAACATTGTGCGGCAGGGTGGCTCAGTGGTTAGACCACCAGATTCCGAAGCAGGCGTGCCCAGGTTCGAGTCCTGTCCGCAGCAAATTCTGGCCAGTAAATGATGAGTTCCCAATAAGGACGAAACCGCTCTACTATATATATATATATATATATATATATATATATATAGTACCCGCATCATGTGCAAAATGGAAAACGAAAGATACGATGCCACCTGGAGAAGTTCTTTTACCATCAGGTTTTATGGAAAAAATATGATTATATTTATGTTTTTTGTAGTAAATAAATTTGCATATGGATAGTACTCAATAAGTTACAAATATGCTGAAAACCGGTCTACTAAATAAATCTTGTATGGTATTTCAAGTTTATAATAACAAATTGTATACAGTAACATCTGCTCATAAATACAATACCAATTTAACTTCTCCAAGTGGCATGCTGCATATTCTTTTAGGACAGATCTGGTAAGCAAAGTTCAAAATCTGCACCAAAGGCCTCAAATGACGATCCAAAGGAAACAGTGAATAAAAGTTGTATGTATTCCACGGCTTGGATTACGTGGTTTATACGTTGTAAGACTCCAAAGCAAATATTTTCCAAATCATGCCACGTTCTCAGCAATCCTGACAATTACTTTTAAAACTCAATAAAAGGATGAAACTCGTCTGCTTAGTAAATTTCATTGCTTATATATGTCATTTTAATTTAAGACTGACAATATATATATATATATATATATATATATATATATATATATATAATAGCAGGACAGCTTGATATGTTATAGTTATCAGATAAAAGTAGATTGTGCATCAAATATCATATTCAAACACAAAATTTATCCGTTTCTTTAAAACTGAGCGCCTATGATTAATTGTCCGAATTAAATTATTATATACAATTATATTATTTCAAGTACAGGATGCTTCATATATGGCTGCTTTGTATAGTTGTCCAATGAACACTAAATCGGGTCAATGGGTAAACAATATTTTTTTACTAACCCAATATTTTGATGATGTCAACAAAATAAGTGGAATCACGTTATTAATTTATATTTAAATTCAATATCTAAGACAGTTTGTTAAAACATGTTCAAAGAGATATCCACGAGTATTGTTATAAAAAAACGTAACTTACGCTAAAAATTAACCACTTATATCAATGCGCCGTCGGTTGGTCGTATGGATTGATTTTCCTACCACATTATTAAATACACCGAATTCCAAATCCTGATCCTTTAAAATCCAGCTACTGATGATTAATGACAACTATTGGAAAATCCGGTCAAGTTGATAAATTAATGTTAAGGCAAACGTCTCGTTACCTATCAACGAGTTTTAGATATTTTCTACACTAAAATGATAATCGTTATATCTCGAGCAACCTAGATTCCTCATGCTCTATATTGAAATAGATGCTAACGACGTCTATCAAAAAGTAACTAGCGCGAAAGCCTTGTATAAGTTGTGATCTTTGCCGTTATAACCAAAATCGTTAAATTCACGATATCCAAATTCAGGAGTGCATTTTCTTGAGATGTACAATTACTTTAGCCTCAACAAAATCGGTAAATCCACTATTTTCTGAATACTCAACAGACCAGTGAGAAACCGAAACGCTCACCACAAAACTGAAATGCAATAATGCTAAAATTAATTCATAAAATAAGCGAAAAAATTAGTCTTTGTCAATTCAAACAAAAAAAATTTCAAATGTTTTTTTGTCATTTTTATGAATAAAATATTTTAAAGAAACTAGAAAAAACTTCAAATGCACAAGATAAAAAATTAATGAATTTTTATATGCAGAGATGTTATTCTCCATATTAAATTTATCTGCTACTATAGTTTACTAATACGACAATATATATATATATATATATATATATATATATATATATACAGATCCATTTTCGAAATAGAAAATTTGACTCACGTGTTACAAGTTCAACGAACAATGACATTTTAGGTTGGTATTCTTTAGCTGACAAAAATGTTTAAACCATACTTTTATTAAGTCACATTTATTATGGAAAAAATAACCAATAGCAAATCACAAATGAATATTGAATGAAATAAATAATTCGTCTATTTTCATATTTATATATAGTTTTGAGGGAATTGTGCGGTTAAATGTTTCATTATCAGCCTTCATATTTGTTATTGTTTGTTCTTCTGTAATATGTGTTCCTGTTAACGGATTTAGTTTAACCTTTATACAAAATGATCCCCTTCATACACATAAGTTTTCAATGAGCAACTATGGGTTTAGAAAATTATAAAACGAGGTTCGTTAGAATTCTTTTTAACAAACATAATCATAGCGTTTGCATTGTGATTAAACCGCACCTAGATATACTTTATTTTGGAGAACTGGAACATCGTTTATTTTTTTATTAAGAATGGCGAACTTGAGGATATGCTTAGTAAAACATTACCACAATTATATGCCAGTAAACATGAATAAATTATGTTATATCATGTACAGGTGCGTATCGCGCTCACTGGTGTCACATTATTTGGAGTCAGTATTGTGACGTTTTCGATAACTATGTGTACTAAAACCGTTATGGAGTTTCATACTGTCTTTAGCGAAGCGATTACAAAGCCAACGTGTCGCATATAGTATGTGCTAAACCAGTTAAGGTTATCGTCACCATACTTCACAAATAAAGTTAATTAGCTTTAAATTCGCACTGCGAAAAGGCATTGCATGAAGTTGATTCAATTTATTTTCTAATATATGCGTACATGAGGAAGATCTTTCATTTAGTTTGGCCAATTATACATTGTGTGCGTGTAGCGCAGCTCTAGCTCCCATTGCGTGTCGCCATTTACAATGAAACGCATCTGACATGAGAGCGTACAATTTGCTCATCTTCATTTTTTTATTATACATCCTGATCAGTGTAAACTAATCTGTTACTAACTGCACAATACCTAGCATATTGATGCATAAATGATAATTTACCGAAACCGGAATATACGAAAAAAAAGCGATTTTTAAACTGCAAAGAAAATTTTTAAATTATTGTCGATTAAAGACAAAATTAAAAGTCTTTTTTAGAGTGGCTGTTGTTCAAATTGGCTGTTATTCTCAATTGTTATGAAATGAGTGCATATGACATTATAAAGGTAAGAATTTAAAATGCATGGCAAATGTCTTTAACTAGTTACGTCCAAATATGATTTGAAACATAAGCATACGAGATTTCACACCCAACTAGTCAACATTTCTTGATAATGTATCATCTCAGTTTGCGATGTAGCGCAATGTAGGTAACATATGTTTAAACAAATTACTTAAAAAAAATAAAATTTGTGACCTCTTGAAACAATAACTATAAAAAGAAAATAAATTATCAAGCAAGATTAATAAGAAGTCACTTATAATCTTGCATATGTAGCATAAGAACACAAAGAAGAATTATTTATTTAGATAAACCGCAATCCAATAAAAATTAACAAGACCTTATCTTCAATTTTTATTTTAGTCAGATTATGCTCATTTCAGTCCAATCAATTCAATGTGTTCAATTTCGGTTATAGAAAAAAATGTCCATTTATTGTTTACTAATCCAGGAAAAATTATATATTCTAAATAATACTGTTCCAATCTAAACAATCTAACATGAAAAAATTATATTCTTCTACTTTCTTTGCCATTGTTTTCTATTCTATTCTATTCTATTCTATTCTATTCTATTCCATTCTATTCTATTCTATTCTATTCTACTCTGTTCTATTCTATTCTATTCTATTCTATTCTATTCTATTTTATTCCATTCTATTCTATTCTATTCTATTCTATTCT
>JAQBSW010001941.1:0-116781 GCA_029291075.1 Eudiplozoon nipponicum | reverse complement strand
GTTCTTCGCAACAAAAAGTATTTATATGTGAGGGAGGAGTTGAGGAAAATAAATGCTTTCACCTACTTCTTTAGTTGATTTTACAACGGTTCTATTTAAGATTAATGAATGTCTTGAATGTAACGTAGAAAATACCAAATTATCTAAAATTTTGTGTAATTATCATAAAGAAAGCTTGAAGTACATTATTATTAAATGTTTGGGAAATAAATTTATTTATATTTTTGTTCTTTTACCGTACTTATTTGAAGGTTAAATATGATAGTACCAAACGCAATTTTTTAAATTTGTAGTTGCACATGTAGTTTATGTTAACAGTATAATTAAAAGCATGTTTATTCTAATATGCCTGGAAGACGAATTTTATTTTTAACCCAGAAATTTTTAGATTTTATATCTCTAACCTCTTACACATCTTTGTACTTGCCAAAAAGTGATTTGGATTTTTGACGTTGAAAATGGATAAATGTTCAAAAGATTATCCAACGGAGACAGAAGATATAGACATTGAGGCAGGTAAGTAAAATTTTAATTCTCTGGTGGTACCATTGTTCGAAATTATTGGTAAAGTGATCTTAGATAAAATGTTCTTTATTTATAATATGATTAATTCGTGTACTTTGTGAGAAATTTGAACAGTTAAATGTGTACAATTGAGATGTCGCTATATTGAAGCAGGAATTTTGGGGCATGCTTAGGTTAAATATGAATAATTTGGAAAAGTTTAGTGGATGAAATTATGTAAAAGATGAGTTACAGTTACTACAATCTTATCCGTTGCGAATTTATATCAGAGGCTGATAGGATGCTTGCAGTATTTCATTTTTGCTGTGTGAATTTTAATAATAATAATAATAATAATAATAATACATTTATTTGGCATCGAAGGCCAACAATCCCGACCATTGAAATAACAAATCAAAGGTATGGAATGTGGAGATAAATGAAATTGTGAATAGTAAAGTATTTAATAGCAGGAGGGAGGAGTTGAGGAAGGGAATGTGTTAGTTAATAAATTATCAACAGTGGGTTAACTAAAGAAATCTTCATAGTTCGCAACAAATATCACGGTTTTTCATGTTTAAACTGAAAACTAATTTTACATATATGAATAAATCTTCTTAAAGGTATAGATACCGCTTCGCTTTCAATAACATACTTGCCTGATATCAGATCCTTTCACAGATTGGCATATGAAAACTCCGAACGAATATTAAATTAGCAGTGTTCCATAGATCTTGATATTCTTAACTCTTCAGTCGCACTTCATATGCATATTTTCTTTAGATAAACGGAAATATCCTCAACATTCTTATACCTGTAACAGACATCCGTTTTATTACGAAAACATAATTATGATTAAATTTGTTTTAAATCGGAAAAAAAGATGAATGTATTATAATATCGTCTGTCATCTCACATTAAATCCGACAAATCCGACTACCCTTGTAGAAGCTGGTGTACTGTATACACTATCGGGAACTCGGATATCATCTCCGTATCATTCATTGGTTAAGTACCTGTTTTGGATATTTTACATAGGAAGGTCTATCGCAGATGACATTCCAGACTGGTCAGATTGACTCATAATAACTTATTTGCGTTCTTCAGCCTTTCACCATATAAGGCTGGCAACAATAATAATACAATAAATTCATTGTACCCTTCCTGTGTGTAAAAACAAAAAGAAATTTTATCAGATACAAGAAACATTCTTTCTCATTCTATCATAAAGTATCCACTAATGAACATTCCAAAATTGAGCAGTTGAAGGAATATGAAGCAATGCTACAGGCAAGAATTGGGTTTGTATCTTGTGTATTAGATAAACTAAGTCTTTTTGCAAGAATGAAATTTCAAATGTTTTTGCCGGCAGTTATGACGAAAGATAAAGCAAGAATTTTGAATAAATTGGAAAACGGTATAAAACTTGGAGTTTTGTGTGATTTTGTACCGAACGATCTTGATAAGCGTGTGCTTAACTTATCCAAAGTGCCAATTGATCAGCTAACAATGGAGGCACTATCGATGGGCTAAAATTATGGAATAAATCCTTCTAATAACTGCGATGTTGATTTTGAGGCAGGATTTGAATTGCTATTTGAACAAACAGCTGACTTGGAACCTATCAGTATTGGTTATAAAAATTGGTTCAAGGCTACATTAGTTGATCAGGTTTCACATTTGAAATTGTCTAAATGCGCATAACAGCATGAATTGACAAAGCAACGTCTAAATTCGCTTAGAGGTATCAGCAGAAATGCAGAAATCAAAATACTACGCGCTGGTAAAGGCAAGGGCGTAGTTATAATGGACAAATCTGACTACATACAAAAGATGGAAAACGTGTTAAAGGACAATACAAAATTCTCCGTTTCATGTAATAGCTAAATGGCTAGTTCATTTACTTGAACCATTACGTAAACTACTAGGTAATTATTCGGTTGCCGATTCGTTTGAGTTTATAAACAAAATTCACGATATAAATGTTAAAAACAAGATTATGGTATCTTTTGATGTTACGTCTTTGTTTACAAATGTTCCAATTGATGAAACCATTGACATTATAGTCAAAGCGGTAGAACACGATATATTACCATCGCCGGTGCCAGGTCACACTCTACGCAAGCTTATCTTATTATGCACGAAAGACGTACGATTTCGTTTTAATGGAAGCATCTATAAACAGACTGATGGTGTCGCAATGGGAAGCCCCTTATCTCCAGTGTTGGCTGAGATTTTTCTAGGGCACCTAGAGAACACATCATTAAAGAGTGACATAAGTAAATGTGCTCAATATATACGGTACTTGGATGATATATTTCTTGTACTTAAGAACAGGTCGCAATCACGAACATTGCTTCAAAGTTTCAACAAAGCACATAAGAATATCGGCTTCACGTCAGAGCACGAGAAAGATGACTGTCTGCCTTTCCTAGATGTACTATTAAAGAAAGAAACTAATGGTAAATTAAACAGAACAATTTACCATAAACCAACATGGTCTGCACAGTATTTGCATCACAGCAGTTTTGTGCCATTTCAATATAAATTATCAACAGTTCGTGGCTGCTTTTCAAGAATTGACAGGTTGGTTAGACAAGATTCGAAAGAAAATGAATATAATAAAGCAATTAACGATTTAATGTCTAATAGCTATCCCAGAAAATTAATTGAATCAATTATAATAAGGAAATTAAACAGAAACATACGTATTACGGGCCAGAAGGGAAAACAGTCTACCTAAACATCCCATTGAAGGGGGACGCAGTTTCCCGAATGGAACAAAATAAAGTTGAAGCAGCATTAACACGCACATTTAATGCAGCTAAACTAAGAGTGTTATTTAGGGTAACACACTTCCCTTTAGCAGCAATTAAAGAGAAACAGCCGTTAATGTCGATATCAAATATTATTTGCCAATACACATGCGCAAGTTCTCGATCAACTTACGTAGGCCGATCGACCAGACGGTTAATTACTCGACTGAGAAAACATTGTAACTTAAACGCTTGTTTTAAATCTAATGGTGAATAGACGTCTGCTATTGCGCAACACATCATCGAAACATCGCACGTACGGTCTTCAGACGTAGCATTCAAAATAATTACTAAATGCAATAAAAAAAGGGAGCTAGCCACATATGAAGCCTTATGAATATACAAATTGCAGCCGGATTTATGCAAGCAGAATAAGCATGTTCAGGCATTGAGATTGAACTGGATGTGACGCACGCAATTGGTTGGTTTCTGTATTTTCACACTCTCTCTATGCTCACATATTTATATCTTGTTTTGCTTTCCAATTTATATATAAAGATATGTTCATTAGTAGATACTTGAGGAGATAATGAGAAAGAAATGTTTCTTGTATCTGATAAAATTTATTTTTGTTTTTGCACATAGGAAGGGTACAATGAATTTTATTAAAGCTCGCATTTCAAAAGAATACAATAAACACTTTCTATCAACGTTTTCGTAATTGGCAAATCGGAAGGAGTCCGCGTGAAGCCGTTACCAAATAATATACCTATATTCCTTTGATTTCCGTTTCCCGTATAACATGTAAACTCATTATCTTAGTTTGATTAAATGTATTATAAAATTTTTAAAACTTATTAAAACATTAACAATATTAGTAGTTTATGAAACAAAATCGCTTTCAAAAGAAGCGTGACTCAGACCAAAAATACGAAAACTGAACACTGGCATGAACATACAAAAAGTTAAAAAAGGTGATTTAAAAAAGAATATTCCAGAAATTTTTAAACTATTTTTAAAGCAATTATTCACACAATATTTATATGAAGAACTGTATTAAATTTTTTGTGTAAAAAATAATTGGTTACTCTTTTAATATGTGGAGTTATTAACATCTACACTTTAAATTAATATTAAATTAAATTTATGTCCTTCCTTTGGCTAACAATCTCAGTGTATTTGTAGTGAGATAGTAATTTATAATTTAGAATTGAATGTTTTTTTGACAAACTTTATTATGAAATATGTAAAACCCCTGAAAGTCTGTAAAATAAGGAACCACAGCCTACTATTACACTCATCTCTCTAATTTCCAGCTCACAAATTCAAAACTGGAAAGCACAATTTAACAATGAATTATAGAAAAAATTAATTAAAACATAAACTGTTATTGCTATAACTGTTTCTAAAAATAGATAATTGTTTTATAAACCAGCTAATTTTCAAACGTCTAAATACTTTTTTACATTTAACTTTATCTGAGTTCTTAACTCATCCACACACCCATACCCTTAAATAGCTTTTCGATAACTGATGTATTATTTTCTCGCTGTATTTTGGAGCCATCTTGTTCGTAATTTTGTTCAAAATGGTACATCTGTTTTATTCAATACAACTTGTTTTTCCGGCGTATTCAACCTTTACGCTCTGTTCTGAGGTATTTGTGCATGAGATGTGGTTCAGAATTTCTGGTTTTTAGCTAATATTGCTTTTCAGTTTCTTTGTTCACTCAGATAAAATTTAGAATTCAACGATCCAGTTGTATACAGGCCTACATGTCATTTAATTTATTGAATACAACTTTCTCAGTCATTCTTTTAGTCACGAACGTCCTCATGTAAAATGGAGCCAAGCTGTTCTTTCTACTCCCATTATTGATATATATATATATGTGACGCCAGTTTGTAATCTGAGATAACGTAGCATTTTGACTTATCTTAAGTGGACATAAGCAGCACACCTTATCTCTAATTACACCCACTAACCAATCCACTGGACTAGAAATCCAATCTAGACAACTTTGAGTTTCTACACAAATGTGTTGAGTCAGACTGAATAGCTTTTCCTACACTAGTTCAGCAATAGCTATATCTAACTGTCCTTAGAAAAAATATAGGAAAATTTGAAAGCAAAATCCGCTAGTTGGATTTTTTCATGTTTATACACTGAGAATAATATTTCCAGTGCATGTTTCTGACCAGTTTACATACCAGAAATTTGAAATGATGACATTCTTATTAGTGCATAAAGTACGGCAGTGCGGAATAAATCAAGAGTAGCACTTTACAAAAAGTATTGTTCCACCTTTACGGTCTTGAAGCATTCGACTGTAAGCCACCGTCCGTCTAATTATTCTATTTTATCTCTGATATAGCATGCCACCAATTGTTAAATTAGAAACACGTTTTACTAGCTAAAACGGGTTAGCTCAGTTTACTGTTGCTATTTTGGTGATTTCACCCAACTTGTTCTTAGTCTTCTGTATTTTTCCTTGTCTACCTGGCAAACATTATTAGGACGTTTATTAACAATAATCTTCTTCTGCAGGAGATGTCGAGTAAAATATCTCAAAATTCCAGCTAGACTCGGTAAGCATCGGCATTAACACTTGATCACCACTAAAAACCTACAGTTTCAATATAATTTTAATTTCTCGGTCTATTCTTAAAATAAAAGAACAGGAAATTGAAATTATTTAAATCATGGTTGCGATCTTGATATATACACCAGTCCCATTATACGTTTAAATTTGCAGTATTAACTAGGCATTTTGTAATGGAGAATATAAAATTCATCCTGTAGACCGGTTTCCTCTATATTGGAAATTCTTCACGTAATATCAAGAATTTTTCTTGTACTGGGCTTGGCATGGACATCTCTAATTTGGAATCTGTTGCTCAAGCCATTGCATCATCCTGCCGCACTTAACATACGATTTTCATTTATATACTAACTATTGTTTCTTGATTAGCCTATATTGCATTTTAGACCGAAATTTTCAATCAACTACCCCCATCTGTCATTGTATTGTATTGAATTCAGTAACGATTCCCCAGATAACGTGGTGTCTGTTGTAAAATGACAGATCTGGGAAGGTTAGTAGGAACTTTTGGTTTGAATAGATACTATATAGGCCCCACATAAAGAAATGACTATCAAAGAAACGTTAATTATTATATTACTGAAACTTGTGTCGCATGCAGCAGGCTTATTTGCAGACTTTCCCAGATTCGAGCTCTGCTTGCAGCAAATTCTAGGCAGTACGTGACGAGTTCCCAATATGGAGGAAACCCGTTTGCTGGATGAATTGCCTTTTCTACTGTGTAGAATGCTTAGTCTATATTTATAAATGTATACTCATAAATGAACTGGTGTTTTTTTTATCAAAATCGCAACATTGATTTAAATAATTCTTGAATAACTTGAAACCTATCATTTAGGAGAGTAATTTACTACTTAGTTACAAAGTCAAAAAACTTTACTTAAAAGCAGCTAATGTTGCCTTTTTCCGGTTTGACCACCATACCATAGTGTATAAGCCTGGTGAATTCAATTTAAATTGCTCTCGTTATTCTTCATGAGATCTGCTAAAGATAATGATATTTTCGATATACACCATTATATATAGATATTCCGGAGCTAAATGCCGGAATATCTAGTTCACATTCTTCGGCTCGAAAGCCATGCGCGTTAATTCACGCAATTTGGCTGCACGATGAGTGACACCGAACCTCATCAAATCGTTATATAGTGTTACACTTTCCCTAGGTCTAACGCCATGTCGATATCATTTCTCAAATTGTCTCCGAGTAAGATATTTTGATTTGGCAAAGGAGAGGAATCTCATTTTATCACCAAATTCAAAAGCCGATAACTCCTACATGCGCTGTATTATCTTGGTTCAGATTTGGAACTACCATTGTTGAAAAAACGTAATTAGATTTTGATATTTTACAACTTCCTTCTTTTTGCATTACCTGGAATATCTCCACAGAAAAGTGTCTTTCGTGCTTCGCCAACGCATAGAGTAAAGTTGCGCCAACTCAATTTTTTGCTCGACCTTCAGCTTTACACAATATGGCCTGGCACTAAATGTTTGAAAGGTAACTGTGTGCTTCCAAATCAAGTCGGTTAAATCTTAAGTCACTTACGGCTGGGATAAGCAAACTAACCTTACCAGTTTGGCACCAATGACTTCCTGATTCATAGCATTCTTAATTGTTCTCATATAAGAATCTGAGGCCAAATTGATTTTCACTCAAAAAGCCATATCAAATATTTGCCTTTTACTTTAGCAACCAGAATATTCCTCTTGAAAGAAAACTTTTATTTTAATGTCATCCACAATTCCTTTATTCTCTTATTTTTTGACCACCATTCGTGGTCTATAGCAAGTAAACAAATGTAGTAAATCAATTTCACCATATATAACCTCACTATGCTCGCATCTGCGGTTGTATCCATTAAATATCAATTAATTCAATTCGTCACGAATGACGAAATGATTTTTTCTTAATCTGACCACTAACTCAGAATTTCAACGTTCGCGGAATCACAATACTTCACCGGCTAATTGTGTGTTCCTTTGCAATAGTGAATGTTTTGTAACAAAACTTCGCGAGTACCTCAATATTTATTTAGTGATACTACTCTCGCTTTGGATCTTACAAGAGAGGACTGGATTCTTTACCCAGAAAGTCGTTTTTCTTTTCCAGCCTTTTACTACATTTAAATATAGGTTTTTCTATCCATTGGGAAAAAAGCTCGTTCTTTAGCAGTTTCAAGACTGGCCATATTTTTATGCTATATAAACCATTCATACAGGTCAGTAAAGAGTTTGCTAGAGTGTCCATTCATTAATTTGGTGACGCTATTCTTGCCACGAGATTGAACGATATGCTCATTTTTTTTGACTTGAAGTCCTTCTCAGTTTTTTAATACCTCCACCAGAAACAATTTTTCTGTTACGAATCGTAACAACTGTTCATGTTTTGTGTACAGTTCCTAAAAACCTTTCAGCTTCTTAGGTTACTCTAGATACACAGTCTCAAATATATCAAATTTGGTCTTTTATTTAACTCGGTGTATAACCACAAATTATTTGTTTATTGTTTCATAATAAATATTCAGCCCGGATGTCTTGGCGCACACTCTGTCATAAAACTCTGTAATGAGTTGACTACGCGTCTTTCCTTGGCGAAAAAAGTAATCTATTAACCTTATATTTCTAGGCTGATATCACTTCTGAAGTTAGTTTATAACGAATAAGAAAGCATTCGATATATCATTGTCCATAATATTATTTGGTAATTTAATTTTATTAATTCTAAATACTTCTGGAATTACCACTCATGCTGACACAAACTGCTTGTCTGCATCGCGCACACGTTTAAATAGCTTTTCATTACCATTGATCTATTCTGTGAGTTAATCCGGTGTATAGCTTTCCAGTCTGACGTATACTGCATTAAATCAAAGGCCAGATGGATTGCCATATTTGGTAGAGACTTTCTTGATTCCAATAACACTTCTCTCTTATTTCTGGGTCTTTCTCAGATCAGTATATAAGTGTTCAACATGACTGATACATTATTAATATTCCATAAATAGCAACATCCTTAAATTTTCAATCGCACCCCTTAACCTAACTTTTATAGGATATAAAAATAAATTCTCTACGTTCTTATACTTGTAACCGACGCCAATATTATTTTAAGAGTAAAATCTAATAAATTGTTTTAATTCGGCAAACACACGAATGCGCTACTCCACAATGAACTTCAAATTTTAATTCCACTTTCATGCAATTACAAATTAAATTTCCTTGTTTTTATGGCTGAAAATTTCTGAGTATCGCTAGTCAAATAAGGATTGGCAGTACAGAATTCAAACGACCAACTATACTAGAAAAAAGATCTAAAATTGTCATTGTACTAACTTGCGCCAATATTTAGCCATAAGATAAAAAAATAAATGACCAGTTGAAGATTAGACGAGACTTCAAGAAAACAAGTGACAAATAATACTGACAAAAATCCAATTAACCCTCAGAAAGTCGGAGAAGCACGTCGTTACAACGATAGTGGAGTTCAGAGAGGAAGCATAAATCCAGAAAGAAATTGTTAAATCAAAACTGCTTAGTTCAAATCCTGAAAGACTATATTGAGAACAGGAAGTACAAAAAGTCTCAAACAAGAAATGAATTCTTTAAATCAAGTCTGCGAGCTTGAAGTAAACACCAATCCCGTTGTATTTAATCAATCTTCGAACAACATAGCAGAACTACCGTCAGTCACACTTACTGACGCGTTTCGACCTTCGATGATCATCATTAGAGCACGACAGCAAACTTACTAGCAAGGATCAACCCGAAATTCATATAAAAGGAAGGAAAATTAGATGTGCGACTCTCACTTCTAGTAGTCTTGCATACATTGTACTTGACTGGAAATGTCAGCTGCACAATTTCAATGCAGTCACGAATATCAACTTTTTGAGGCTTCGGCAAGTATATGAAGGTTATAAAATTAACCAATCTTTGATTGACAAACGTATAAATAATGAAAGCATGTACAACAAATAGCCACAACTTGTAATTGAATGCAGCTTACCGAACTCAAGTTCAAAATTTCAAACACCGAAAACACGTTTAAACAACAAAAAATTGCAAACTTGAGTTTAAACAAAGAATGTTCCAAAAACAATAAAAACAATTTTTTATCATTTTAAGGAATTGCGGAGAGCGAACGCTCTAACTTTTTAATAGATGTTCTGGACGTGTATCCTATATGTTAGGTTCTATCGATGGTGTTTACTAGATGTAATTCTGCATTCCACCATTTTACGTAACATTATAGTTTGTGATTTGTGATGCATTTTGCATCAAACAGAAAAGTTAGTATTCATGTGTTTTAATTATCTGAACAAAGATCGGCCTAACAAAGGGATAAAGTAATAATCGATATGAATCGAAGCATTCAGCTCAATAGATGTTAACTCACTTATAAGTATCGTTATAAATATCCTCGTCAGCATTTTTATGCAAATTCAGCTAAATTAACTATCAATCCCGCCGATTTGTTTCAACAAACTTCACCATTGGGGTTTACTTTGTTCACTGTAAATTTTGATCGTATGTATGTCATAATTTTACTAACAGTTTAAGCAAAAATATTTGTTAGCCATTAATATTGATATGGCCGTATTTTAAATTATTTTTTATTCTGTTAAGCTCTTTTTTTAGACAAGACATATTTGTATTAAAATACTATCTGTTTAACCACGATGGCAGCGTTTACAAATATCTGTCTTTCAAAAAATTAAATGTTTATTCATTGATAGTCTACTAGAAACATAAAATTTTCCATATTATTCTGTGTTTAACTCCTATTCGTGCAATACTTTTACATCAGTATGACATACACGACCATCGCGTCTATCACAGACTAAAGTCAGATCACCTGTAAATATTGATTGATTCTGGCACTGTTCGTAAACACTTTCCTACAGATTCAGTCTTGATATAAGTCTTCTCTGCTCACGTGAATATTTACGAATTTCACGTTTGGCGTTACGATAGGATGCAACCATATCTTTGTACGCTTGGTTAATTGACTAGACTGAATGTTATGATATACTTTAACCCGCACCTTAAGCTGGCAACTGAGCCACGACCTTCAAAATACGTTCTTTAGAAGTTTAACGTGATAGATTTTTGTGCGCTTGAAGATACTAAATTGACAACATCCTCACGTACGATGGCAAAATGGATTTTTATTTAAACCGACTACGATTAGCTGACAGAATAAGTCATCTTAAAATGGTCTACCAGCTGAATATAAGTTTCAGTGAATTTCATTTACACCTGATTTATTGTAAAGGGCGTTTGCAATCTCATTGACTGGTAACATCGAGATGTTTCCGCTCTAATTTGCATCTGCTTTATGAGGTATTGCATGCAAAGTTTGCACATCAGTTCCACTAATTGCGTTTACCTCTGCCATTCCTTCTCATACAGCTGAACCCTGAGAGTAGAGTTGAATAGTAATTTTACAACGATCTATTGGGGTAGATCTGTGTAGTAAAGACAATTTTGCCCACACCGCACTCAACGGACGACTAACAGCATCAGATATCACATAAATTATAGCACAATATGCTTGGTGACCGAGTCACGTCTGGTTGACTACGTTGTCCGTGAATATATCCGCTTCTAAAAGTCTTCTATATAAAACGAATCCTATATGTTTAGTTAATACTAACAGATTATCATAAGCTAGAATATAAATTAAGTAGATATTTTTACCATGAACAGCTAACAGTTCCAATCCAGTGGCATCATAGCGCGACTCGCTATCTTCAGGCGTCCAGAAAAAGAAACCAGCAGAGAAAAACCAAATTGGCGCATCTTTACTGTTTTTTGAATGATAATAGCGGACGCGTCTATCACCTGTGCACATGGAACGTCTTAATCAATTTCAAATTGAATCGACCGCACATTCATTTTTTGCTAGCGTGATGCACTAAAGATCCACTTCGGTAAAGTGTATAGGTCAAAAATAACTTTCCGCAATGGCTTGAATTTTATGTGATGACCCAGTGGTTCAACTATCTGGACTAGTCTTGGCACAAAATTTCAGTAATAATTGACCATGCTCAGTTCATATTGCTCAACCTTTGCAGATTTATAGTGAATTCATCATTATAAATTTGTTTTTTTTCAATTTGGCAGAGTTAACTAAGAGTTTCGGTCATGTTTATGACGCAAAAAATTAAAAACTGAAAGGAAACTGTGTTACTGATATCGCCTTGCCTTTAAGCTGACTTTGCCATAATGATGTTTTTCTTAGAATTCTAGTTTGCCGTATTTGTTGATGTTACCCAGGCAGATAGCTCTATCTAATTAAACTACTCCCATGCCTAAATCGCTGTCGTTTGATATTTTGCCTTTAAATATTGTTCTTGTCACTAATATTACTTTTAAACAATATTTTAAAATAATTTTTTAAACTTTTATTCATTTTTTCTCGTGGTTATGCGGCAATGTGTCATTAGTTGCTAACGGATGTTGTATTACAGTCAGTGATGATGATGGTGATGAGAATGAAGAAGATGATAATGGTGTTGTATACCTGCTCGGAATTCTTCTTTGCTTTTAATCTATTGGTGAACTCAAATATCCTAAATAAACTTGTTGCATTTTGTCTATTGGTTTCTTCCCTGTTTGTGAGAGTTAATGGCTAGAAATTTCAACAAGTTCCTGGCCAGACTTGAATTTCTGTGGAATATCAAAGATATCCTACTTTGGAAACTTCATGATAACTGACATAAATGATCCAATTGTCAGTTCTCTATTGAGCTAAAGGTAATGTAATTAGCTGCATAAGCTCGGGCAAGTGTTATGGGGCATCTATCAAATTTTGCCATGTCACTTCTAGGCTTTCAACGGCTGTTTGATAATGCTTCCGATACACTGCCCCACAAATGAGGCCATAGAGATTTTAAACCGTGCTCAACGTGGTTGGATGAAACTAAATATTATTTCCGGCGTCTTTAAGTCTCATATCCTGCCATTGGTGGTTTTTCCACAGAAATGGCAGGTTTAAAACATAAAGAGCAAATTGACTTCCACTTTTGAAAGAGCGATCTTCCACACATCCTCATACTTACAGCGTGGAGCTGGTTCGAGAATATCTGTTAAGATTAAACTATCCAAACTTGTAGTGGGTAAGATGAAGGTGTCATAATCTACGTTGTCTTTCTCCACGGTTCTTGCCGTGATTCTATTTGAGTCAGACCATTTCCTAAGCGTAGTAGTTCGTAAACGTCTAAACCCAATAAATCAGATAATGAAGTATATTAATTATCTGAACAGGTATTGCTTTATGTTTGCCTTCGCTTTAATTAGTATCTACTTCTCAGATACAGTCGAATTAAGCCTTACTTATTGATTTATACCCTCACTAGAGTCTTTAGAATTGTCTCCTTCTGTTGTCAAATTTGTCAATCCTACGCGTTACATAAGGCTACTCAACATTGTGACAACAAATTCTTTAAAGTTTACAAATTTTATTTTATTCCCCTTTCTTTCTATTTTATGTAAAAACGTCTTTGAATATATTGAATAAATTTATGAAGTCATTCTCATTTTGGAACTGAAACTTATTTATTAACAATCATGGTAACTTGACTTTATGCATTGGTAGAGAACTTGTTCTGACTTGATTATTGCTCAAGGAAAAGAGGATGGTAGATCTAACTGGTTTTCAGTTCTTGTTAGAGGAAGTAATAATGTATTGACAGTATTATTAATAATATTTTAGAAGTCAAAATTCAACTATTCGTTTTTTAATTTATATTTAATCGTTAATTAAAACAACCTAGGCATATATGTATAATATTTGAATATGTGAGTGGTAGGAAATACCATTCAATCCGGAAATCACATGCGATGTAGAATTTGTAACAAAATATGACTACGAAAATAAATGACACAGTATAATAACTTAATTGGTGTAATATAAAAATTTTAATTAACTCTAACAGTAATAAGGTAACTTTTTGACAATTTAATGGAAGCAGGGACGTGTCAAAACAAATGCTCATAGAAGATCTGTAATAGTGCAGTTAGAAAAAGCGTAAAGTATTTCAGATACCTATCGGATTGACTACCTGATTATATCGTGTTTATGTGTTTATTTATGTTATTCTTTTTCAGAATTGGACTATTTGTATATAATTGTATATACTTTAATGTTTATTTTATTTCGCCCAGGTAGCCACCGGAATTATAAACTATTTAGTTATAATTTCCGCTGTATATTTTTGTGCTTCATTTATGACCATCAACGCAATTATATTTATAAGTTGTTTAATTAGCATTTCCTATTTGAGATTTTAACTACATATAAATGTTGTGCGTCATTTTATTTAATTAATTCATTGATAATTTAAGTAAGCCAAATGGCTAGAATGGCGTAGAGATAGATGGAGAAATATGAGTTTCGTAGTGACTATTTGGTTATGTTTAGTATATGTAAATTTATTTGATTTCGATAACACACGCTTAAAAATAGGAAAACACAAAATCAAAATCAGTAAAATAGATAAAATCTAAGAGGTAGGCCATCTATAAATGAAGATCAATTCATACGTTAGAAGATAGACAGCAATAATTCAATCAGGCTTTAGCTTCAGATATAAATTTGAATATAATTTTCATATTTTAACATCTGTTAAACATTTTGGAAATAATCCTTTGTTTACAGACCCAAAGAACAGAACTGTTTTTTCATTAAATTTATGTTTTTGCGTATGTGAGTTGTGATGTTAATTAGGCTCGATATATTGGTACTTTAAGATTTAACTTTTTCCAGGCTGTAAATAGGATATGGTCTCTGGTAAACTGCAGCCGTAATAGCGTTTATATAAGTAAGATATTCATTGAGTATGAAAAAAATGCTAAAGGATAAAGGGGATAAATTCGCTCCTAATTATGAAATGAATGCTGTTGATGGGAAAAGTAGTTATGATCTTTAACTAGATTTGTTATTCAAATTTTCTTTTTATTTGGCTTAAGAAAAATCTTAACTATATTTGGCTGAGCTAAATTCAATTAATGGTAAGTGTAATCAAGATAAATTTTAATAACCGTGAATAGGATATAAAGTATAAACCAAACTTCTTACATTAATTTTAAGCTAGATTGATTTTTGTTGCTTCTTCTCAGAATGCTTTTCAGATTAACAACAAGAGTGTGAACATTTTTCTATGTTAAAGTGGGCTGTGACATTTAAAATCATTTGCCGATTAGTGTACGTAACTCACGACAGACTATATGACTAAAATAATTCACGAAAATTAAAGGACAGAGTAAGAGGCATCAACTGTATAATTTCCACAATAAATAAAAAGATACTCGTAGAAGCAGTTGAGTAATTCTGTATTTGAAGAAATTCAAGTTAGTTAAGCATGAACGCTTTATCGGAACCTTATGTCCGTCGTCTGCCAACCTAACACAATTAGACTTTTGAAGAAAACGTAAAAAATCTATTTATCAGGTGAAATATTAGATTTTAACGAGGTTAAATTAACTTAAAACTCGTCATAGAACTAGGCGGGATCAATAATCACCTTGACATGGAGAGTTGAGCCGTAGAAATAGTGGAAAAAATTATGACGCCAGTTTAAATTGCGAAGTAATAAAACAAATAGCTTTTATGAACAAACTTTAAGTATATAATGTTCTTGTTCTCAGTTTTTAGTAATGCTTACCAAAACATGTATGTATACTACCTGTTGCTTTACGGTATTCAAATAAAGATGATGCTTGTGAGGTTCAGACAAATACCAATACTATTTTTTCTAACATGTCACTCAACATAAAATTATTCATTTATAAATGTTAATATAATTTGGACTGAACAGTTGAAAGAAGTTTTTTTATTTAAAAGAAGCGAACTACTGACGGATTAATATTTTTATCACTATGTCAATATTTTATCTTATCTTTCCTATAGATTTTTAATTTGTAGAAAGGCCGAAACCCACTTTAGTACAGAGGAACAAATGGCAAAATAAAAGCTAAATTGTCACTCAATTAATAAAACGAAGGAAGTCTATCTGATAATTCATTGAACAATTAAACCAAAAATCGTTACGCAGGCGTTGATAAAATCTATTTAAATCAAGGTTACAATCTTGATATAACCACAAGCTCCATTATATTCAGTTATTTTCAATTATAACCTAATCATTGTAAAATGTAGTAAGGGCAATTCACCCAGTAGACCGGTTTCGCCATTATTGGAAACCCTACAAGTTCTTTTCAGAATTTCTCCATAGACAGGGATCGAACCTGAGCCCGTCTGCTTCTGAGTCTGTTACTTTAACAACTGAGCCACCCCACCACACACAAAATGCAATTTTCAGTCTAATAGTAATTAGTGTTTCTTGCAAGGCATTTTCCTTTTGTTTAGTCTATATAGCATCTGCTTAGATTAAAAGTTTCAACTAACCACCACAAATATTCATTATAGAACAGCCACCAAGCAACCTTTGGAAATAGTATTGAATTGAACATTTATCTAATTAAAGGAAAATTGGTTGAGTGGGCAGTGATCTCAATTATTTAACTCAAGTATGTTATATTGATATGAATACCAGTACCATTCCATGCATGCATTTGTCAGTTTAAACTAAGAATTGTATAGTGTAGAAAAGGCAATTCACCCAGACCAGTTTCGTCCTTATTTGGAACTCATTACGTACTGAGCAGAATTTTCCGTAGACAGGGCTCGAACCTGGGCACGGAATCTTGTGCTCTAATCACTGAACCATTTGCAGCACAATACCCACAATTTTACGTTAAATACTCACTATACATACATTTGATATATTGGATACTGCATCAAAAAATTCTTTTGTCCAACTGCTTAATCTTACGTATGTCGATCGACCGGACGGTTAATTACTCGAATGAGAGAACATTGTAACTTAAACGCCTGTTTTAAATCAAATGGTGAATACATGTCTGCTATTGCGCAACACATCATAGAAACATCGCACGTATGTTCTCCACACGTAGCATTCAAAATAATTACTAAATGCAAGAACAAAATGGAGCTAGCCACATACGAAACCTTATGGATAAACAAATTGCAGCCGGATTTTTGCAAGCAGAAGAAGCACGTACAAGCATTGAGCTTAAACTGGATGTGACGCACGCAATTGATTGGTTTCCGTTTTCACACTCACTATGTTCACATATTTCTATTTTGTTTTGCTTTCCAATTTATATATAAAGATATGCTCATTAGTAGATATTTGAGAAGGCAACGCGAAAGAAACGTTTCTTATATCTGATAAAATTTCTATTTATTTTTGCACACAGGAAGGGTACAATATATTTAATCAAGGTTGAAGGCTTGCGATAAACACAAAGAACAGTTTTCTTAACCAGTTGAGCAGCATAATTAGACTGCCGTCAGTCCCGTTTACGGACACATATTTTTTTGTTGTTTTCTTCATACCAGTGGATAACAGAATTATTACTGTCGGTATTAATCTAAACTAGTTAATAAAATAAAAATATTTTTTGAATTGTGGCTCTAAATGTCAACAAAGTTCATTGTAGAGATTTGTTGAAATTTGCAGTTCGGCAGTCTGTAGTGCGCCAAACCCAACGATTTTTATATTTAATTTGGTTAATGCTCTGCTCTGGCTCCAGCCTTACCCAACATAAGTGTGGTTATCCATTTCATCATAAAAATTTTCTTTTCTTGGTTGTTGTTTGTCGGAATGTATTCTGCAATGAGCAATTTCTTTTGTTCACATTTGTTCATGAATGATTTAATTAGCAAAATAATTTTTAAAATTATAAGTTCGTTACAAGCTTAATTAGTTAGAATAAAATTTTAATTTTCACATAACCTAATAATTTTAAATAAAATTTAGCAAAATTCAGCCTGCACAATTTTGTCTGATGTAAACTCGACGAAAATCTATTGAGAACCGCTGTTATGTCACATATTCCAAGGGATGTTCATAGCCTCCGTAAAATAAAATTATTGCCTAAAGAACTCATACGATAAAATAAAATTCCGCTTCTTGTAATCCATAACCAAACAAATAAGAATTTCATATTTATTTTTCCTCATTTATTGTGTCTGAATTGTTTTAAATAAATAAGAATTTTTTTATCAATCTTGTAAGCATTTGCCCTCACAATATTTATGCTAGAATGGAATTACTTTGCTAATAGTCAATAATTCAGAATAAACGCTCATTTTAATTAAAAATTATAATGTTTTATGGTTTTTTTTGTCAAATTAGAGAACCAAATTTGCTCGGTCGTGATACCTTTTAGAGGTTTTACAAAATATACTCGTTAAAGTTGAAAATATAATACGTCATTAAACTATTATAAGGTTAATGATAGTTGTATTTATTGAAGTAAATCGTGATAGAAATCATGGACTGAGGTTGAGATTTCTAACATATATAAAACAATATGTATTGTTCTTTATAATAAAAATAATATTAATAATAACTATACATTAAACACTTCATTATTGCTATTAAAAGTGAAAATTTTGTTTTGATATAGATCAGCAGAATAAATGTACCAATGCACACCCACATTGAAATTCACCTCACAGTCATTCACATGATATGCCAACAGAAATATTGAGTATAGCCCTAACTTAATAATCGGTTGAAATCTAAACTAAGCGTTGCTAAAATACCATTAATGTTAAATTGGTGATATTTAACAAAACTGTGCAGGCGTTTCTTCAATAACGGGTCCTTCGTCTGAAAACAATATGATGACAGAACAACCGGATTCGTCACCAGCCGCCGCTAGAAAATGTGGCGATCCTGCGAACGAAAATTTTCCTGGCCTCTCCGACAACCTACTCGGAATTCCGAGTTCTTCACACGGCACAAGTATATCCTCCTCTGGTGTGCAGACGCTAACTCTTCTCGACAATATCAGCAGTTGTGCATTGCCGAAGATTGTGGGAGTTGTGGAGACTGATGCCGGGTCTAGCAATACTGGCCAGGACGATGTTAGCCAAAATACTGAAGGGACAGCGATGTCCAGCGCAGCCGCCAATAATTCAAATTTTAAGCAATTGGACGAACAAAGTTTGTCGCAGACTCAAGGCAACAAGTTGAGAGGCGACGAGGTTGGAGATACATGCTTGGTAGCGAAATACGATGACGAAACAATATACACGCAAGATAATTATGAAAACGGTATGTGTTCCAGCATTTCGTGACAAGTACTCTGCAATGTATTCAATTTAGTGCGATAAAAGTAACGGCACAACTTCCAAGGCACGCTTTGCTATTAAAGCGTTTTGTCAACAAGTAAAATACTTTTGGATCTTTCAGGTGTTACTATTCAGATGTTATATATCACATTCCTGTGGCGGTCAGCCGTTTTTAAGCGTCTTCATTTTATGCTATTCTGCGGGTTTAAATATCATTTAAGCTGCAACGCATACATAAAAAATCTGGTGTGAACAAATGCAGCACTCTTAATCTATTGAAATTTAGGCTACTTAAGAATATATACATTTAATATTTAACTAACTATACCTGCTTAGTTGGCTCTGCTTGCAACTATTTTAACGCTGATTTGCGCCTATTCAATTATCGTTTTGCCAGTGAGACTTCTGTTTGACGTCATCAAGTGAACAATTTTGCGTATGATATTTTTCGATTAAGCTTAGGCTTCTCTAATTCATCAGCGTACATGCTGCATTGGAGACAGTACTATGAGAAAAGCGATAAAACTGTAAATTTTAGCTCACCATTTCTTTCAATTACTTCCATAATATTCAGTTTGCCTAATTTGAACTACACAAATCGAAACCGTTGATCACCTTCTCTTGTTCTCTCGCATAGCAGAAAACAAAGCACTTAATTTATTGAAATATCTTTTTTTAGAATTTGGTGAAATAAAATCCGTTCTTACGTGATTTAAAAGAAAATCCAGAGGAAACTGTAAAACGACTACCAATTCGAGAAATTATGGTAAAAACGGATTCGCGCAAATTCATAAAATTTCTTGAAAATTCATATATTTAGCGGCTTGCAAATAGGCCGTGGCTCGACTTAATCTTTGGTTTATGATTTGAGTTAAATCTTTTGACTGTTTTCATGATAAAGATAATTTTTTTAAATACTGAATATACCTGTTCTGAGCATAACTATATTTATTGTCTAGGATTGCTTTACTTCTATTTAAAAACTGCACAGCATCATCAACGTAATAAAGATCACAACACCGACCACTTTACTGAATACTGACTCACGCAAGCATTTTGAACTTGCAGCTAAGAATTTGTTGACGAAGTAGATAAGTAAGGCGAAGGTAAAACCACATTCATGCCTGATCTGCGTTTTGACTAACGCAGCTTTCATTGTTAGTCAAAACGCAGATCAGGTAATTTCAATTAATCCAGGTTCGCAACAAAGAAGTTCCTTCACAGTCATGCCTATCGACTTAAAATGACTGTGCTACTTGTGTGATGTGAGTAGTTTAATAAGAATCTGATTACAAATTGAGAAATTTTCTCCTTAATTAACATAAAGCCTTTGAGATTATCATTTTTCGACATAAACTGTTAAAGGCATCCAATTTTTGCGAATTATATTCAGCACAACACAGTTATGCTAGTGATTTACATCTTTGCCATATGCAAACTTGGGAAGATTTGGCAAATGTTCTTAGTAATAAACTATAAAAGTTGTTAACTCTATGATTTATGCAAATTTCGTGAATATTAAATGATGTCATGTGCATTTTTGCAAAGAAAGTGTGCAGTTGAATGTTCTGTGAAATCTGGTACACGTTAGGCCACATAGAATAAGGAATAACTTTCGAATAGTTACTAAGATTATAGTTATACATTGTGAATTTTATCTAATAGTTTGTTGTAATGATGATGAAGAAAGTTTGCACACAATTATAATTATATAATAAAGTAAAATAGCTACAACGAATATGACCAAATTGCATATTTTAATTGAGAAATCCTAAGCCAAACTATACTCATAACCACTTTCATTATAAGGCAATGCCAAATTGTAAAACATTAATATAATCATAAGAAAAATTATCGATTACTTGGAACAGAAACCTGACTGGTGTATTTTAACCAAATGCAACTTTTGTGGAAGAACGTTATTCACAATTTAAAGTGCGAATTGCTTTTCAGTTATTTGTTGAATTATGTAGATATAATGAAAATATTTTAATAATAATAATAATAATAATAATAATAATAATAATAATAATAATAATAATAATAATAATAATAATAATAATAAACAATAATAATACATTTATTTGGCAACAAAGGCCAACTGGTCCAACCATTGAAATTAAAAATCAAAGGTAGGATATGTAGAAATGAATGAAGTTGTGACTAGCAAAGTATTTAACCACAGGAGAAGGAGGAGTTGAGAAAGAGAAGTGCTTTCATCAACTTTGTGATAGCTCGATCTGGTGAAAAAGCGATTCCATTTGACTAGGTAGGATCGACTGGAGTACGAACCGTGAGGGGTCCGAGCATCAGTGCGGGATAAGCTGGTGCCGGACAGACGAATTTGAATGTGAGTTCGAAAGTAATATTTAAATTAATTGATTTACTTACTTGATCGCAGCGTACACAAATACTTTAGATGTAAATCGTAAGTCAATTATTTTTATTGCTACATTTGGTATGTCGTCAAATGTAGTCTGAATGCTAATGTTAAAAGATGCATAGTTCATCATTGGCAAGAAGCCACATAATTAGATTTAAGTAAAAATTTTTCCGAGAATTGGATAGTTTTAATAGTTCGAATTATAAACGGAACTGATCAAATTGTGTATTATATTTGGGACTTCAACTTGAGACTTGAAAAACTTATCTATTTAAATATCATCATTACAAGCAAAACGACACATTATTTGGCTTCACGACTTACTTGATTGTAGCGAAAACTAAAAAGGAGTATTATTCATGTTTTCAGAGAAATATTGCAAGACAATAAATCTAAAATAGTAGGACTCAGGTTTGATTCTTGTCAGTCAGATATCCGTCGTTATTCTAATTTGAAAGTTGCAAACCAGTATTGAGGTTGGATATTTATTTTTTGTTTATAGTCTTGGCATAAATAATCAACTTTTCATGCATTACACAGTTGTTAGGTAGGAAATTTGTTATCTATTTAGAACCAATCGTTGCTGTTTTATGAAATTTCCGTTTAGCGATAATTTATTTTGTCTCTTTAAACAGCCTTAAAAATGGAGATTCACAGGGATGGCGCTGTAAACGTTGCTCATGAACACGTTGGTGCATCGAACAAAATCACTGGGAATGCAGGGGATACCACGGAACCAAATCAAATTGTAAAGGCAGGCGATGTCGGCATTACCACCACATTGGCTGAAGTAACTGTTGCGGATAACTGCCCAACTATTAATGTTGACAGCATTAATACTACTGCCCATAAAGCAAAGTTATCGAGTGACATACAAGCATCATTACAAGCTACCCTACCTAGCAGCGAATCTACAGCTGGAAGTTGCAGCGACGATAAAGCAAAATCTTCTCCGAGAAAAGTAACACGACATGATGAGACAAAATTATGGTCGATCGAGAATCCAACTCCGGCCAACGCGCAGACAATTGGCACTCTTGAGCTTTCAAGCGGGAGTGGAAGGATGCAGCAGGGTCGAGTGTGGCAGGCAAGCATCACTGAACACTACTCTGGGGATATAGCAAGTTCTGATGCGATGAGCAGTTTAGACCGCAGTGCAGCTGCAAGTACTACTGACAAGACAAGACCTAATATTAGTGCTGATGACAGTATTCCCAGAAATGACCTGCTGGGTAAGAACATGTTATTTAATCCTTGCGTGAATTTGAGATGCTGTCATCCTAATAGGCTGCCAATCAAAACTAATGTGCCTTAGTTTATTTTTGGAGATGGGAGCCTTACTAAGATCGCACTGTTTTAGGTTAAATTATTGAACTGTGTTATACAAGTTCTAAACTATCAGTAAATTTTATTTTATCGATGCAAATGTAACATATGGGGGAGATTTGTCTTGTGTTTCGTGAATTCAGGCGAACTTACCAAAAGAATTTTAAAAAAACGTATGGCAGATCAGATATTTGACATGTAAACCGCTTTTATGCATACCTATTCATTTGATGACCAAGTAAATAGGTGGAGTATAGTCGCCATTTAGTAATTACAAACATCAAGAAAACTGGGAGAATGATATTTTTCTACTTTGACACATTCGTTTTTATCGCAATAAATGTCAGACATAGCCAAGATAACTGGTGAATATTGAAATGGTGACATGCCGCTTAGTAACTGATATATCTCGCGATTGACAATATCTCGTGTCTTCTTAAATGCTTTACTAGTATGTTTCTGGAAAAGAACTAACACAAGCTACCGATAGCGAGTTATATTGCTCACAGAAAGAACAACTTTGTGTTCTTCACTTTGCTTGGAGAAGGAAAACGATATAATAAAATTTAGAGCATCTGAATATGCAATGCTTTCCCTATAAGATGTTTGACTTGGTATTTATATACAAAGTAGCCTCGTGGTTTGTTCACGCTGTAGGCACTTTTTTATCAAATAAGGCCAACAAAACTAATGCGGTGTTTGATCAAGGAGTTCAGACTATAGACGGTGCAAATATTATTTTGCATTTCATAATGTTCAGTGGATAGTATGGTTTTACACACAGGCTGATGAAACGCTACTAACTTTCACAAGTTTCAATCAATCCAGTATCTTGAACATTTATATTAATAAGCGAAAACTGGTTCGGCGGGCGGTGATAACAATTACTTTAATCAAGGTTGCGATCTTGATATAAAAATCTGACCCATTATGTACATACATTTGTCAGTATAAACTAAGCATTGTATAGTGTAGAAAGGGCAATTCATCCATTAGATCGGTTTCATCCTTTTTGGGAACTCATCACGTACTGTCTAGAATTTGCCGCGGACAGGGCTTGAACCTGTAATTGTAAAATGAAATTGATTTGCTAGCTTGTCCAAGTTTATTGAAACAGAGGATTCTATAGGATGGTCGTTTGATGAAGCAAACATACCGTTTAAACCAAGTAAACGTTACGTTAGTGCAATATGTAGAACTGCTACATTTCTGTTATCTGTCAAAGGCTTTCATTCGTATTGTAACTAAGCATTGAACAAAGGAAATTCATCCAGTAGACCGCGGCAAAATTATGAACAATACGTGAATACTTACCAATAAGGACAAAACCGGTCTACTGGATGAATTGCATTTGCTGAATTATTCAATTTTTGGTTTATTTTGAATAATGTGTATATAATTGGATGAGTGTTTATATCAAGATCGAAAACTTGATTTAAATATTCTCATAACTTGATTATTTAATAAAAGAATACTTTTGACAGCAGTTTTACTTATTTAGTTATTTGGGCCCGTCAATTATCTGGATTACTGTCAATATGTCAGAAAACAAATACTGCTGATTTGCTAATCAGTTAGAGTGGTAAAATTTGTATAACTAATTGATTTTTTAATCATTTGCTAATCTATCTCAGCCATTTTTATGCATTTTTAATTTAAACGCCGAAGTACATAATGAATAGAAATATTAATTCGTTATCAAGTATGTATTTAATATGCTTTGAAAGAGACATTTTCATTTCGTCATAACTCAACTCGATTGTAACATCTGATGCTTTAAATAGCCATTTTTTGCATATTAATAAGGAAAAAGTTTGATTAAACACATGCATTATATAACAAAAAACGGGAAGCGTAATACGTATATGCTGAAACACGCACATTCACACACACAAACGTACATACACACAAAATTAGCAAGTTTAAGTTCAAATATTGCACCAATTTCTTTTATTTTTGTAGCTGAGAAGTGTATAACTTATTTTTCAATTCAAATTACGTATACTTTACGTTTTTTAAACTTTTATACTTTTTGTTTCCATATGCAATAAAGGCAATATGTTGAGGGAAAAACAAAAAGATAAATTAATTCGCAGTCAAAAGAGTACGGATAACTTCATCGAAATGCCTCAGCGTAGGACAACAGCCTGTGGAGACGAAATGGAATCGACAAATTTAAGCAGTTTTGTTAATTCTGCTGTCGGCGATGAAGAACTTGAAAAAATGGAAGTTAACTTAGACCACGAGGAGGGAATTGGCACGGAGTCTGATATTGATGCTTCGGATCGTAGGCAACCTAGGTTAAGAGCGGCAGTCGTAGAGAGGACATCGGTTTCACGAGATGGTAGAGGAAAAACGACAGCCGAGTTAATGGATGAAGAGAACAGACGACTTCAATTGGAGGTGGTACGGATGCGTGAGCTTTTGAAAAGGGATCGTTTTATGGACGTGTCTGGTGTAGGTGACACTGTCGACACCTTGTCTCACGTAACTTCTACAAATATAGGTGCATTCGGTGTAGGTAGGTGTTATTCAACAAATAAAACATTTTTTTTAAACTGACTTTCGTGCATGGCGTTCAATTTCATCTTTTCTCTGTATACTTGAGATTTACTGCCATATAAATATGAAAGCTGTACATAAACTGTGCTTCACACATCCATAGTTTAGGCTGCAATCTCTGTTACTCTGAATCCACATAATTGGCTCTTCGGTTATACGAATCAGTAACATTTAAAAAACCAACTAATGCTGCGAAAAGAATACCTAGGTTACACAATATATAATCTAACGTTAGAGAATAATATTTAGCAACACAATAAGATATGTGGTTTTTCTAAATTATGTATGGAAAATTTTCGTAAAAGCTTGATTAATATTTAATTTGAAAGTTAAAAAGCACAAAGATGCTTAATCTTTAAATATTCAATTTTATTAATAAAATATTAATAGTAATAAAATAATTTGAATAATTCTGCAATTTGTAATAAATTTCGACAGCTCAGTGTTAGCATCCGGTAACTTTTTCATTTGCAGATTATTATAACCTACTTTGAAATACGTAATGACGATGTCTGTCAATTTTAAATTGTTTGTTACGGTGAACTAATATATATGTACTTTTGTTTTGGGTGTTGATTTTCAAGTAACAACTAATTCCAAATCTGACCTGAACGAAAAACCAAAGACAGCATGAACGAAAGGTGTAATCTCTTGTGCACATTCGTTTCGTGGTTACTGGCGATTCATCAGTATTGCAATCTTTACCCACTATTTAGTTGAGTGAGGAATGTGGAAAATTCGACAGTACAATCTCCCATATGGATGTGTAGACCAGCAGTATTGAAGCTAACTTCATATGAAGTCTTCAACATTGTAACTTCAAAGCCAACTCTCTATATATAATACATATATCGATTCTGTAAAGATTTTCAACTCTATTTGTGTTGAGTCGGCAACTGATATCAACAATATAGTTGTCAAATAGAAACATAGAACTGATACAATGGTTGTCGAAACACTTACTTTACGTAAAATATTACATCCGTTTGAATCTGGATGCATTTTACTGTATTTACAATGACTGTTTTATTTAAAGCATAATGAAAGGGGATAGTTAGCGGTCAAAGTTAATCAAATGAAATCAGGAATCAGTTAAAGGCCTGCCATGTTTATATGTCATTGTTTGGTAGAAAATCTGATTATCACAAATTAGGAAATCTGAAAAAGGTCAAATATGCAATGCATTGCTTAGTAGTACAGTCTTTTGCTACCTTAAATAACTACAATATTGTTATGGTCACCAATTTGAAGCATTTCCACTCCTAACGTGTACTTCGATGCAGATGAAGGATTCCACTTACTTACCAAGGTAACACATTCTGCTCAAATTTTTATATAGCTTAATGAATAGTCTGCATTTAATTAAAATAAGAATGTTGTATGGCGTGTGTGAAACATTATTAATATAAATGGAGTTTTATATCTTTTGTTCAAAGGAACTTCACGAAAATTAATCAGTTACAAAGGCCTTTTGGCACCGAAAGTCTTATTTTAATCATCAATCCGGAAACTATGTTTTAAGTACAAAAGTTATTATTGGTCCAGCCGTATATTTCTTATTAAACCTATTACCTGGATAATTGTCGGTGGTCTAAATTCCGTTGCCAACCATGTATAATTAAAGGGCGTAATACCGGCTCCCACTGATGAGTCGCCAGTAAGCACGAAACGAATGTGCATGAGATTAAACTTTCCGTTCAAGCTGCCTTTGGTTTATCCTTCTGGTCACAACTGAACTAATTTATTACTAGGTTCGCAACACCTAATACATACTTGCATATATAATAGTTATCCCCAACAGACAGTATTTATCTGTTATGTATAATTACTGACTTGTTGTCCAATTAAAACAGAACAAACGGTGTATTATATATTTAAATCCAATAAACACCAATCCCATTGTATTTAACCAGTCGTCGAATAACATAGCAAAACTACTGTCAGTTGCAGGAACTGACGCGTTTCGACCTTCCATGATCATCATTAGAGTACGACGGAAAACTGACTAGCGAGGATCAAACCGCAACTCATATATGGATAGCAAAATTAGATAAGCGAGCCTCACCTCTGGTAGTCTTGCATACTTTGCACTTGCACGCGTCAGTACGTACGACTGACGGTAGTTTTGCTTTGTTGTTAGATACAATGCGATCGGTGCTTACGTCAAGCTCTTAAACTTGATTTAAGGAATTGTTACCAACACCTGCGCAATCATTGGCTGTTTAAACTGTGTAGTAGATGGATCACTAATCATACAAATTCTCTGTCAAGTACTGGGCGTCTTTATTTATTAAGTTTCATTGGTAAATTTATAACTTATTATGCATTAAACGCAAAATATCAATTGAAATTTATTTGTGGAGTTCATGACATGACCATTTAATGCGTGCTCTTCTTAAAGTAAGACTTTTAGCACGCAACTGGTTTGTCTTATATTGACAGCTTCTGTACGTAAAAGAGATAGAACGAGGTTAATGTCGAATCGCGTTTCAAAGAAACTGGTGCAGTTAATTATTAACGTTAATTTTTCCAAAAGAATCAAGCTGGTGCAGGACAAGATAAGAAGAAAACCATTTTAAGCATTCCATTCAAGTTGGAATCTGTTTTCCACATTGCATAGAAGAAAGTGAAAAAAAAACTTTAGTATTGTCTATTCATGTAGCTAAACTGTGTATTCAATATTCAGTAATGCATTTCTTTTTACCAGCATTTAAAGACAAATAGTCGCTAATCTCGTCCTCAGCTACTGTTTTGTCAATAAAATACGCCAGTTGTCAATCAACTAACCGTAAGCCAATCGACTATATGGTTAACAGCCTGAGTTCAAATGCCTTGCACTTCAATGCCCGGTGCCAAATAACATGATAAATTCGCGATCGCTTTTGCTCAGCAAATCATTAAAGTCATGCGCCAATGTTTACCTGATTTTACTTTCAGCTACTTAATAAATAGAGAAATTGGAGATTTGTTAACTATTTGTGAAACGATGTTGATTTCCAAATCACCGCCTGATTACAGAGAAAATAAATTTTACTGTTGTTGAACCTGAACTAAAAGGGAGGATAAATTCGAATCTTCGGGTATTTTCATTTTTCGATATCTCACTTCGTTTAAATTTCATTTTTCGGTTTCTTTTGGAGAATTTTTAAAATATTTTCGTTTAAAGAATCTTTTAGAGGTATTGAAAATAAGTGTATCTGTTTTATCTGAACGAGTAAAAAATATCCATACAATGCATGTTACTAAATATATAAAGGATCTCATTTAAGACATCTGAAAGAAAAATAGCTATTTTTTTCCAATTTTATATTACTAGTGTACAAAAAGATTTAAATATGAAAATAATATCAAAGAAATTATCTTTTATCAGAAATCGTTAATTTATTCCTTTTAATTCTCCTGGATGGAATATTCTTAAATAGTTTTATTTCGTAAAAACTCATACCTTAAAATTTCAATCTACGCCATACAATATTTATATATATATATATATATATATATATATTCACATGCGGAATTTAGTGTTTAATGCCAGGTGTAATTTTTAGATTTTCCTTAAAGGAGGTCAATGTATAAAATGAATTTGAAGAAAATAAAATTAGAAATATGAATTTCGCCATCTCAAGTCGATAGTAGTACGGAGTTTACGCATAATTTAAATCTGATTTTCCATTTAAAATAATACCTGATAAAATGCATTTTTTTACAACAATGATAAATTATAATTTCTTTATAGCAAATGTGTATTCCATTAGTAAACGTTTTTAATCAAATTTGAAAGTGCTCAACTAGAAATTTATTTTAAAAGTATCTATCAATATATGCAACCGAAATACTGATTTTCAATGTTTTAACCGGTTTGACGCCCAAATAAGCAATATCTGAAACAGTATTCAGCGAAATTGACATTAGATATTATAATTTTCGTTTTAAAGATTATTTGGACGATGATGATGGCCCGGCTGAGAAATCAAATCGGCACGTGACCTCACGTAAACCGGATCTAGTAGCGAATACAGGCGGTTCAGACCTTTCGATTGTAAGTTTATCTATAAATGTACAGTTCGCCAAAATATCTATGCCGTTTATTCTGTTTGTTAAATAATGTTTGTTGCGAAGAACTAATATATATGCAAATATGTATTAGGTGTTGCGAACCTAGTAACAAATTATTTCAGCTGTGACCAGAAGGATAAACCAAAGGCAGCATGAACGGAAAATATAATCTCATGCACATTCGTTTCGTGATTACTGGCGACTCATCAGTAGGAGCCGGTATTACGCCCTTTAACCACTAGATATTTGGGTGAGGAATGTGGGATAATTGGACGGTACAATCTCCTAGACGAATGTGTAAACCTGCATTAGTGAAGCTAACATTATATAAAGTCCCGACAATGCGACTTCAACGCTAACTTCACTCTGTATAATATATATATATATATATATATATATATATATATAATATATATATATATATATATATATATATGGCCCTGTCAAAGATACTAACACTATGGCTATTGTGTTAGTAACCGATACCAACATTATAGTGCCAAAAAGGTACATGGTACTAACACTATGGTTTCCGAGTCGGTACATGGTACCAACATGATGGATATCAATGTATGCTATAGTTCACCGTCATTGAGAATTACAACTATTTCTGGACGCCTGTTACTTCAGTAAATCCATACATTATCACATTTCGCGGTAAGCATGAAATCATTCAATTAAATATATAACAGTTAAATACTGTCAAATATCAAACGAATGTGCATGAGATTATACCTTCCATTCATGCTGTCTTTGTTTTATCCTACTGCTCGCAACTTAACTTATTTGTTACTAGGTTCGCAACACCTAATACATACTTGCATATATATTAGTTCTCCGCAACAAACAGTATTTAACTGTTATATATTGAATTAACTGATGTCATGCTTACCGCGAAATGTGATAACTGATATCGATCAAGGCCAGAGTGTGTGGATTTACTGGAGTAACAGATGTTCAGAAATTGTTGTAATTCTCAATTTCGGTGTACTATAGCATACATTGATATCCATCATGTTTGTACCATGTACTGACTTGGAAACTATAGTGTTAGTACCATGTACTTTTTCGGTACTATAATGTTGGTATCGGTTACTAACGCAACAGGCACAGTTTAAGTATCCTTTACAGACTCGGTATATTAATCATATAGAGTGAGTTAGTGTTGAAGTGGCATTGTCGAGACTATACGATATTAGCTACTCTACTGCAGATTTACAAATTCGTCTGGAAGATTGTATCGTCCTATTATCCAACATTCCTCACCTAAATATAAAGTGGTTAAATGGCGTAACACCGTCTCCTACTGATAAGACGCCGGTAAGCTCGAAACGAATGTGCATTAGATTATACTCCCCGGTCATGCTGTCTTTGGTTTATCCTTCTGGTCACAACTGAACTATTCTGTTTGTTGTTTGCTCTATACAACAAGTGCTTACAGGTTTAATAGCTCCGCTAATTTACATTTATCGGGAACCTTCTGCAACTCTAATTTATCGTTAGTAAGCACTATATTTGAATACAGGCTATGGACATAACATGAGTTCCTATTCAACCTTCACAGTCCAAGATTGCTAAACGAAGTATATTTATTAATTGAATTTATACCGTCAAATCGTTTTGAACGCGACGGCTTTGAATTTCTTCTTCCAACAGTATACGCAAATGCAGATTATGCCAAATTTATGATGATGAGAACAACACTTCTGATTCTTTGTACTTCAGGTATGTATACGGTTTCATCCCTAATATACAATTTACCATCAAACTCTGATGTTGTCCTAGGTTGATCTTAAAATATTTGTTATCTGAATAGGAATTCTAATTCCGTCGTTTCTCACAAAATGCCATATTAATGTTTCTATTCTATTGCATGCGGAACAAAGCTATTTTCTCATTCCGTGATGTAACATCTAGCAGGATTCCTGTTACCGGCAAATTTTTTAAGGTTTCGGAAGACATAATTTATCAAATATTTGGAACATTTTTAAAAGTAATTTAGCCTCTCCACAATTATTTAAAGGCAATAATTTAAATTGGTTCGAAAGAACAGTTGGGTGGCATTATAACTGGGGAAAAATTAAAACGTTTATTTTTGCTTCATTATTCGGCTAAAAAATTATCTGGCAAAGAGCAACAGCATGTGTGGATTTGCTTGTAGATTTCTAGCATTTTTGAACTAACAGTCGGTTGTATTTTATTTTAAATTTTAATTCGAGATTTTCTTGATTTCTCGTCTGAACTTATCACAGTGAAGTTAACTCTATTTAGAAATTCTATTGTGTTCTATCCAATTTAATTTCTTATGATTTTTGGATTTTCCATACTTGAATTTGTCTACATTCTCTTTTGCAGAGACAATTCGACCTACATGTCTTTCAGAATTATTTTTCAATTTCTATCTCTGTGAACGAGATGTAAAAATCATCATCTACTTACCCAATCTAAATTAAATAGCCACTAACACAGTCAACCAGTCATGCAAAACTTCAGTAACAATAGCCTGATATTATTCGTTTGCTAGGGGCTCATTATGAAAACTTTTCCATATTCACTTTCCAACTAAACTTGTTGCGTCAAGTCGATAACTTACTCAGTATGGTTGAAAGAGAGGTTGATTTGTGAAAAAGGCCAATTTTATAATATTCTTCAAGAAGTTAATTACTATTGGCTATAAAAGCTGAATTCCAATAGCACATTTTTACAAAATAATTTACTGTTTGGAATGTACAAATGGACCTGTTTTTGTCATTATCTAATCATTTATATAACTGTGTCATTCATTATGTATACATAATTAATTAAATGTTGGCATTACACAATTTAGCTATTAATGTTAATCAAAATTAATGGTAGACTTACAGAAATATGTTAAATAGTAAGTAAAATAACTATTTATTTGCTAGATAATTTTCCATAAATAACACTCATTGTTTATCATTATTGTGCTCAGTTATTGGGCTTTCACGATTCTTCATAACATTTTCTATTTTTATTAGACAATCTGATACTGACGTTAGTTTAGCGACGACTGATTACATATAATAGGATTGATTTGTAGATCTCATTCGAAAACTTGATTTAAAGAATTTCTATTGTCTCCCTATGCTACTGATGATTGTTTAATTGTTTAGTTTATGTATATATATATATATATATATATATATATATATATATATATATATATTTGGGGAAGCTACGAAATGGATGTCTGTTGGCTAGAGATTGTGCATGACACTTCCAATCAAATGAATTTTATGCAATTAAACGAATACTGTAGTGTAGTGCAGGATAGCTCAGTGGTTAGAGCACCAGATTCCGAAGCAGACGTGCCTAGGTTCGTATCCTGTCCACGGCAAATTATGGCCAGTACTTGATGAGTTCCCAATAAGGACGAAACCGGTCTACTGGATGAATTGCCTGTTCTACACTATACAATTCTTAGTTTATACTGACATGTGTAAGTAATTAATGGGTCAGGTGTTTATATCAAGACCGCAACCTTGATTATAATAATTGTTATCACCACCCGCGCAACCAATGTTCGTTTAATTATATAAATGTTCATTTCAATACCACTTCCCCATGTAATGTGGTGTCTGTTCAGTAATGATAGATTGGGCATGGTTAGTTGGAACTTTGGGTCTAAATGGATGCCATATGAGCTCCACCTAAAGGAAAAAAAAATTGACTAGCCAAGTTACACTAGTTAGTATATAACTGAAAATTGTGTGTAGTGTAGTGTGCGGCAGGATAGCTCAGTGGTTAGTACACCAGATTCCGAAGCCTACGTGCCCAGGTTCGTATCCTGTCCGCGGCAAATTCTGGCTAGTACTTGATGAGTTCCCAATAAGGACGAAACCGGTCTACTGGATGAATTGCCTTTTCTACACTATACAATTCTTAGTTTATACTGACATATGTAAGTAATTAATGTCAGGTGTTTATATCAAGACCGCAAACTTGATTATAATAATTGTTATCGCCACCCGCGCAACCAATGTTCGTTTAATTATATAAATGTTCATTTCAATACCACTTCCCCATGTAATGTGGTGTCTGTTCAGTAATGACAGATTGGGCATGGTTAGTTGGAACTTTGGGTCTAAATGGATGCCACATGAGCTCCACCTAAAGGAAAAATTGACTAACCAAGTTACATTAGTTAGTATATAACTGAAAATTGTGTGTAGTGTAGTGTGCGGCAGGATAGCTCAGTGGTTAGAGCACCAGATTCCGAAGCAGACGTGCCCAGGTTCGTATCCTGTCCGCGGCAAATTCTGGCCAGTACTTGATGAGTTCCCAATAAGGACGAAACCGGTCTACTGGATGAATTGCCTGTTCTACACTATACAATTCTTAGTTTATACTGACATATGTAAGTAATTAATGGGTCAGGTGTTTATATCAAGACCGCAACCTTGATTATAATAATTGTTATCACCACCCGCGCAACCAATGTTCGTTTAATTATATAAATGTTCATTTCAATACCACTTCCCCATGTAATGTGGTGTCTGTTCAGTAATGACAGATTGGGCATGGTTAGTTGGAACTTTGGGTCTAAATGGATGCCATATGAGCTCCACCTAAAGGAAAAAAAATTGACTAACCAAGTTACATTAGTTAGTATATAACTGAAAATTGTGTGTAGTGTAGTGTGCGGCAGGATAGCTCAGTGGTTAGAGCACCAGATTCCGAAGCAGACGTGCCCAGGTTCGTATCCCGTCCGCGGCAAATTCTGGCCAGTACTTGATGAGTTCCCAATAAGGACGAAACCGGTCTACTGGATGAATTGCTTTTTCCACACTATACAATTCTTAGTTTATACTGACATATGTAAGTAATTAATGGGTCAGGTGTTTATATCACGACCGCAACCTTGATCATAATAATTGTTATCACCACCCGCGCAACCAATGTTCGTTTAATTATATAAATGTTCATTTCAATACCACTTCCCCATGTAATGTGGTGTCTGTTCAGTAATGACAGATTGGGTATGGTTAGTTGGAACTTTGGGTCTAAATGGATGCCATATGAGCTCCACCTAAAGGAAAAATTGACTAACCAAGTTACATTAGTTAGTATATAACTGAAAATTGTGTGTAGTGTAGTGTCGGCAGGATAGCTCAGTGGTTAGAGCACCAGATTCCGAAGCAGACGTGCCCAGGTTCGTATCCTGTCCGCGGCAAATTCTGGCCAGTACTTGATGAGTTCCCAATAAGGACGAAACCGGTCTACTGGATGAATTGCCTTTTCTACACTATACAATTCTAAGTTTATACCGACATATGTAAGTAATTAATGGGTCAGGTGTTTATATCAAGACCGCAACCTTGATTATAATAATTGTTATCACCACCCACGAAACCAATGTTCGTTTAATTATATAAATGTTCATTTCAATACCACTTCCCCATGTAATGTGGTGTCTGTTCAGTAATGACAGATTGGGCATGGTTAGTTGGAACTTTAGGTCTAAATGGATGCCATATGAGCTCCACCTAAAGGAAAATTGACTAACCAAGTTACATTAGTTAGTATATAACTGAAAATTGTGTAGTGTAGTGTGCGGCAGGATAGCTCAGTGGTTAGAGCACCAGATTCCGAAGCAGACGTGCCCAGGTTCGTATCCTGTCCGCGGCAAATTCTGGCCAGTACTTGATGAGTTCCCAATAAGGACGAAACCGGTCTTATGGATGAATTGCCTGTTCTACACTATACAATTCTTAGTTTATACTGACATATGTAAGTAATTAATGGGTCAGGTGTTTATATCAAGACCGCAACCTTGATTATAATAATTTTATGCAAGTTTACTAGAGGTGAGAACTGAATATCTGATTTACTATAACTTAAGTATACATTGTGGTTTTACCCTCGCTAGTCTGTTTGGCGTTGTGCTGTGATGATAATCATCGAAGGTCGAAACAAAGCAGTACTTCTGAATGATGGTAGCTTAGCTATGATGTGCAGCTGGATAGATACAATGGAGTTGGTGTTTTGATCAAGATCACAGACTTGATTTTAAGAATATGCCACACGTTTTTGGTGTGGTTGTGGAATTATTTTATCGTAAAGTTTTATATGCAGATTCATCTGAAATAGCATTGAGATATGTGATTGACGGTAAAGTTGACATGTTTTGTGACCAATCTAAAGATGGAGTTATTGTTCATCTCAAGGCCACACAATTGAATTAGTCCATTGTTTAAAATGTCTGCCATAAACTTCTCTGTGTTGATAGATGGAAAATTTCCTTAAGTTGTATTAAATGCAGTACATCATCTGCACAAACAATAAATAATAAAATTAGACACTGACAAAACTGATATTCCGTTTATATAGCGTCGTATTTACTGTAAAATAGTATAAATGTAATCTTTTAATAACACCTAAGAGAAGAAATACGAATTCAAAAATTTTCGAAATGCGAAATGACGGGAGAACAGAAATGCATATGGTAATGGGACAAAATTGCCTAAACAATCCGTTTGAATGCAACATTATTCCTCTTGAAACCATGGTTTGGTTCTTTTAAAGATTCAAAAGAAAATTAATATAATAAAGCGATTAACGATTTAATGTCTAAAGGTTATCCCAGACAATTCATTGAGTCAATTATTAAAAGGGGAATTAAACAGAAACGGACTTATTACGGGCCAGAAAAGAAAACTGTCTACCTAAACATCCCATTTAAGAGGGATGCAGTTTCCCGAATGGCACAAAAGAAAGTTGAAGCAGCATTAACACGGACATTTAATGCAGCTAAACTACGAGTGTCATTTAGGGTAACACACTTGCCTTTACCAGCAATTAAAGCGAAACAGCCGTTAATGTCGATATGAAATATTATTTACCAATATTCATGCGCAAGTCGTCGATCAACTTACATAGGCCGATCGACCAGACGGTTAATTACTCGAATGAGAAAACATTATAACTTAAACGCCTGTTTTAAATCAAATGGTGAATACACGTCTGCTATTGCGCAAAACATTATCGAAACATCTCACGTATGTTCTCCAGACGTAGCATTCAAAATAATTACTAAATGCAAAAACAAAAGGGAGCTAGCCACACACGAAGCCTTACAGCCGGATTTATGCAAGCAGAAGAAGCATGTACAGGCATTGAGCTTGAACTGGCGGTGACGAACGCAAGTGATTTGCTTCTGTTTTTTCACACTCTCTCTATGTTCACATATTTCTATCTTGTTTTGCTTTTCAATTTATATATAAAGATATGTTCATTAGTAGATATTTGAGGAGATTATGCGAAAGAAATGTTTCTTGTATCTGATAAAATTTCTTTTTGCTTTTGCACACAGGAAGAGTACAATGAATTTTATTAAAGCTCGCATTTCAAGAGATTTTTAACTATTTGCAAAAGTTCTTTTTGTGCTTTATAAATGATTTCAAGTTTAACTGGCTCAGTGAAATATTAACTAATATCTCTATAAATAAATTGATCCAATTTAAAAGTTTACTTATTTTATTATTTGGTTTATATGCTCCAAAAATAAAAAAAAATTGTATACCGATTAAGCGGCACATATTTTTGTTTGTCTTTGACAAATAAAGTTTAAAATCAGGGCAGTAGCATTAAAAAACAGTTTTATCTCTGGCAAGAGAAATGTTTTATATCAGCACTAGTACCTCCCCAACGATCGAAAAGTGGTCCTATGAAATAAATATTTTCTCAAGTATTTACAAATTGGGCAATCTACATTTAATTTTATTCTATATTCCACTCAGTGTATATTTAGAATAATTGCTAATTTATATTAATAGAAAAGTTTCCTGTCTGCAAATTGATTGATTTGACCTAGATTTATGCAATATATAGGAGCGTTATTATGAAACAGAGTCTACAATGGAAGTGGTCATTTGAAAAAAGGTTTGATCTATATAATTAAAGGCGTGTTCAAGATAAAAAATATCTGACAAATATCCTTTGAATGTTTGCAAAGTGCCAGCTTCATATGTTGAATCTTCACGATTTTCGTACGCGGGTTGTTGCTTTGCACTATCAGTTTCACAAAGATCCGATTGATCCCCATTTCCAAGTACGCATCTGTTTTGTCTTCGATCAGGCTGGGTGCGTATTCTTCCCTTTCTTCATCGTTCATATTAACCACTGGAAATGAGGTGCGATCTAATCTTTCACACACACACACACATATATATTTATATATATATATATATATATATATATATATATATATATATATATATATATTATTTGTTTAAAGTATCACACAATTGATAGATAATTATGTAATTTTTTAAATAACCGCTAAAACAAGCCTTCAAATTTATGGATCACGCATTTTAAAATTACTATGTTAAAAATGGCCTGTCTAAGAATGAAGTTCCAATTCATTGTTTAAATATAGGTCACACTGAACAATTTTCAGACAGGAAATTATTTCCGCAGTGGGTGAAAATAACTACTTCAATAAAAAAAATATTCCAAATATAATATACCTGTCAATTATTGTTTAGTTTGATCAAACTGTTCAGTAGAATAAAGGATGAAATAAATTTTGTAATATCCAATTCGTTGATATTTAAGTAGAAAAAGAATAATAAATAATTTTTTTAAACGATCGGTGATTGCACGGATGGTGATGACAATGTTGCTATCTTGATATTAACACTGATTCCATTATATATATATATATATATATATATATATATATATATATATATATATATATATATATTTGGATAGGATATAAACTAATACTTCAATGAGAAAATTGGTTTAGAATTAGGCCAATAGAAATTTAATACCACATTTAATTTAAAAACTAAAAGAATCCATTAAATCAGCAATAATTCATTTAATTCTTTGGTATAATGATTTATATCTAAAAATATGCCTCATCCTAAAAGCCATTTATTTGAGAAAATTAAATATAGGGAATCAAAATTGAATTATTAAAGAAAAAATAACATTATTGTACACATGAATACAGTCAACCTGTTAACTTAATGTATCTATAAATTATTATTCCATTTAATGACCCTATCTTTATTCAGACTTGCTTCTATGACAGTAAATTAAGTTACCTAAAGTGAATATAAATGCATAAACATTACCATTTAAAATTCTAAAGATACTTCAATTAAAATTTAAATTAATAATTCAATATTTTTCATATTTTTGTTGAACAGTATATCGGCGGAGTATTTCCTTGTTGTATAATTTATTGTTTTATGTTTTATAACCAAAATTAACCTAATCTACGCTTCAAGGTTTCAATGATTTGTCGTTCTGTATTATAAAATGCACCATTGTTGCCTATTCATTTTTTCCTTTCTTTTCACCTATTTTGGTACATTTATATTTATTGATTATTGCAAAACTACTATAACTTACTATATCTGCTTTTTCATATCCGTCACTTGTCGAATCTTCGCCCAGCTAACTTCATCAGTATTGGTTGCTGTTAGTGTCGGTATTTACCTGAAGGTCAACATTTTAGAACAACTACTCAAGTAAACAGCTTACTGCCACCTGCCCAATTTACATTGCGTCCAATAAATTATGCTTGGATGTGTGTTCGTGACTGTCCCTGTCTGACAGAGTTTGCAGTGAATGCGACATGTTAAGTATGACTAAACTAGAAAAAATAGTCATTGCACACGCATAACTAAGCAAACTGGCATACGCCCTTTTATCTCGTCAAAGTCTGCCAGAGAATCAGTAATCAGCGTTGCGTGGAAAATGAGAAAATGTATACACAAACGCTGCAGGAAATCAAAATTTACATATTTGCTTTGAGTACTACTTACGTAGCCTTAAAAATGCTAACATTCGGACCAACTCCGGATCATCTCCGTTCGGCAGATGATGTGTTCACCTCATTTGTATGTGCAAAGTTTTCATTCAACAAGGATACCTTCGTCGTTTTGAAACCTCGAATTTATAAGTTGACTGTAAATGGTAGCAGAATTTTAATTATGCCGTAAAGGATGCATATATATTTCTATGCAAAGTAGAAAATATCACGCTCCATAAGGAAATTTTCAATAAAAGTAATTTTACTCCGAAATAATAGGCAAAAATATGCGTTTGGCACTACAGAATCGCGGACAATATTTTATCTATCAAAAAGCTTAAAAAATACCTTGTGAAGTAACCTCCTGTTGCAAAGTAAAACTTTGCTTTTTTCTGCATCTAATGAAGCCAATGTTGAGGCCACATCATAAAACCTAGTTTCACTAATATATATTTCATAATCTGTGTTAATTTTTAATTGAAGCCAAACTTATGTCTTCATAAATTTTATTTTTATAAATTACATGGAAACATTCAGACCAGAGAGGCGCAGATATTGAACCTACAATGCAATGACTTATTGAAAGCTTATGGTTTATAACTTGTAGCAAAATAGTTTATGTGTATTTAAACGAACATTGGTTGCGCGCGGTGATAGCAATTACGATAATCCAGGTTGCGATCTTGATATAAGCACATGACCCATTAAAAACTGTACTAGTGTAGAAAAGGCAATTCATCCAATAGACCGGTTTCGTCCTTATTGGTACTGGCCAGAATTTGCCGCGGACAGGGCTCGAACCTGGGCACGTCTGCCTCGGAATCTGGTGCTCTAACCACTGAGCCACCCTGCCGCACACTACACACAATTTTCAGTCATATGCTAACTAATGTAACTCGGTTAGTTATTTCCTTTTAGGTGGAGCTCATATGACATCCATTTAATCACTGAAGTTCGCAAATCTTCTTCCCAATCTATGACATTTACTGTATGACACCAAGCTATACTGTGACATGGTATTTGAAACTGTAATTGATATGGGATTTGAATTGAAATTAGTTTGTCGCATGGCTGATGATAATGTCGACTATAATCAAGGTTGCGAAATTTATATGTAACATTCGACCTCAATGATTTATTATATTTGTCTGTATAGACTATGAATTATGGAAGCAGAAGAAAAATCCATCCAGGAGACCCTTTGTTTCGTCCTTATTAGAACCATCACTTACTGGCCATGAATGTGCCGCAGATTAGGGCTGGAAAGCTAGACAGCGATCCGGCTTCTGTCCTGCCCGCGTGCAAATGACTGAGCCAGTACGGCATCGTGATGAGCTCCCAAATAATGACGATTAAACCGGTCTACCGGATGAACTTGCCTTTATACCACAATCTGAGATGCAATAATCTTTGTTTGATAGTGATCATCATGTAAGTAATTACATTAGTGCTTTGAGGTGTCATATGCAAGACCGCAAACTCTTTGATTATAACACTGCATTATCACTTCCAATTCGCGCAACCACATGTTCTTGTTTAATTTATATAATGTTTATTTCCCAATACCACTTCCATGCAATGTGGTGTCTGTTCAGTAAATTCTGATGCGACTATAGAATGCCATGGAATTGTGTGTTCAAAGCGACAATATTCAACTGCCAGAAAAATTGATCAATCCAAGTCAACAGTAAGTATATAACTGCGCAAAATTGTGCGTAGCGGCAGCGGTACGCGGCGACAGACTAGCTCAGCGTGTTAGACAACCCAGATTCCGAGCTAGACGTGCTCAGGTTCCGTATCCCGTCCGCGGCATATTGGCGCTTTCGCTAGTACTTTCGATAGAGCTCACAATCAGGACGAACCGCTCTACTGGACTGGGAATCCTGCCTTTTTCACACTATACAAATTCTTAGTTTATACTCGACATATGTGGGCAATTTTCAAGTGGGTCAGGTGTTTATGATCAATGACCGCAATCCCTTGATATATAGTGAATAGCAATGGTATCGCAAAACGGAATGAATGCGTAACTATTACTGCTAAAGAGTCCTCTAAATCTGCAAATAAGCCAACCCCTAGAACTTAGTTAAAGTACTTTTTCATTTTGGCAATGCGAAAGATAATAGTTTTAAATCAAGCTCGCTATCTTTAGGTAATTAACAACATTGATTAGGTGATACACGATTCGACGAAATGAACATAATGCAAAACTACTCGCCACAGCTGTTGTTATATTGTTCGTAGACTGGTTAAATTACAATGGGACAGGTTATATTAAGCCGCAAACTTGATTTTTGAAAAGCATAGTTACCACCACCCGCGCAATCAATTATTGTTTAAAAGATACACATGTTGCTTGAGAAAGTTGCTATGAATTTAATCAAGATTGTATCCGAATAAATCCTATGCATTTATGCAATTCTTTGTTATGAATAACGATTTTAGTAATATACCTGCCCCAAAAGGGTAATCTGTGGTGTTGATTTAGCCTAGTTTAATGTGCATCAGTTCGTAACAATTAAAGTCTTAAGGTATAAGACTTTGATCATCTGGGGAAATTTTATCTGTCACATGGTCGCAAAATGTTGTTGTTCGTTATCATTCTGCGGCGTTTTTTTGAGAGTATAAATTAAATAAGATAGCAATTGCATTCACCTTGCGATAAGAAGGTTAGACATTTTGGATGGTCTGAATTTTTAAAATTACAGCCGTTTTAAAGAAAACAATGTTTAAGCGGTCAACGAAATTTTTTAACCACACGTGTGTTTTGCATTAGCCGACATTGTATTCGAGCCCTTTATGTATCCTGGTGTTCATATTCCACCACATTTTTGTTGAGTGTGGCTGTTTGAGACGCAATAATTGGAAGTTCGAATTTCGGTTCCAAAATATTTTAAAGAACTAAATTCTTTAGTTTAAATTTTACATGGTTCAGGCTGTACTTGAATAAAATTACCATTATCTATCAAATGATAAATACCTGTTGGTCAATATTACCAGCTCAAGTGTCCGGTGCATTTAAATATACAGAAAAAACAAATTGGTATAGTTTGAAGTTAACAAAATTAAGTAAACACAGTTTCTGTGGCAATACTATCACGTAAAAGTTTTTCATTCGTCAATTTATGAAATTCTGCCTCAATTTCAAGTGTAATGAAAAATAGACCTACATGAACGTCTAATCGAAGGTTATTTTAGTGAGAATATTCTTCATTAACAAAAATTTCTTTAATGTTATTTGAGTGTTTCAGTACACTGATATTATTCTTTGTCAACATTGTCTGATCATGCAGGTACATATAACGGTGTTCCATAAGACGTCAATTTTCTGACGATATTCTCTTACGATAACTTTGGAATTTGCAAGTATGTATTAGGTGTTGCGAACATAGTAACTAATTAGTTCAGTTGTGACCAGAAGGATAAACCAAAGGCAGCATGAACGGAAAGTATAATCTCATGCACATTCGTTTCGTGCTTACTGGCGACTCATCAGTAGGAGCCGGTATTACGCCCTTTAACCACTATATATTTTGGTGAAGAATGTGGGATAATAGGACGGTACAATCTCCTAGACGAATGTGTAAACCTGCAATAGTGAAGCTAACATCATATAAAGCCTACGACAATGCGACTTCAACGCTAACTCACACAATATAATATATATACCGAGTCTGTAAAGGATACTAACACTATGGCTATTGTGTTAGTAACCGATACCAACATTATTGTACCGAAAAAGGTACATGGTACTAACACTATGGTTTCCGAGTCGGTATGGGACCAGTTCACAAGTAAACTAAATATGATATTCAAGTATGTATTAGGTTTTTTCGAAACTAGTAACAAATTAGTTCAGTTGTGACCAGAAGGATAAACCAAAGGCAGCATGAACAGAAAGTATAATCTCATTCACAAAATACAGTATTTAACTTTGGAATTTAATTGAATTATAGTTTTTATGCCCTCTATAAATATGTACAGTTTTAGATTCTTTGTTATCAACATTTTTTAGCTCAGTTAATCTTACTTGTTACATCTTTAAAGCATCGCCTATTTGTATGTTCTTGTTATTCAAATCAAACATTGAAGATACACGAGTTATAGTTGTTCGCCTTCTTCAATCCTGTTTATTCGCGTAATCACACTCTCATGACGACATTTATATGATACAATTTTCAAGCATGCTTTTATTATTTGTACATGTTCTTTTTTATTCTCATTTTTACTAACAACCACACACAATTACTAGCCGCCGTCAAGATCAATTCTATGTATTAATAATTTTTATTGTTATTATTATATTGGAAATGTTATGGCTTGTTGGCTTCTGTTGCTAAATTAAAATTTGTTATTAATATCATTAAAATATTTATTAAAAGAAAAAAATTATTTTTCTAATATTAATAATAATTATTATTACTATTACTTTAAAATTTATTATAATTATTATTATTATTATTATTATTATTATTATTATTATTATTATTAGTAGTAGTAGTAGTAGTAGTAGTAGTAGTAGTAGTAGTAGTAGTCGTAGAAGTAGTACTATTAGTAGTAGTATTGATATAAATATTTTTGTTTTGTTGTTATTGATATTATAGTTTTGCTGAAAAATACCCAGGTTCTGCAAACGGTAGATTAAATCTAATTTTTTTTTAAATATGAAGAATAATTCATTCGGCAATAATAAGTGATTTGTCCACAATTCTATTTATATTTGTAGCTCATAATTTCATTTGATAGAACGTACCGCATTGAAAGGATTATAAGTTACTTGAATTAACTTTCGGTAATTTTTTAGTAAAGTTCCGTTTTTAATCGTGTAATGAGCAAATAAATATAGTTCTGTTGCTTTTGTTTAGACCAAGGACCAACACAATTTTGGGTGTTAACTGAGTTGAATGCTATTGCCCATATGTCTAACAGTTGGGCGTATCTGTAAAGGATAGACTAAATTACAGCCTTCCAATCATTTAAGGTGGAAAAATTTATCTTTATGCAGCAAAAACATTTTCTTGTCTTAATCTATACTCTGATTTTGTTTTTAAGTAAACAAGCGGAGTAAAAAAATAGATTATTGATTAAAATGTTGTATTTCGCGTAATCTTTCCAAAAGACTTTCTAGATAAATACAATTTATTTAATAATACCTAATATCAATTTGAAATTACCGTAAATATATATAAAGCATTATTGTCTTATACATAATTTGTCTTTTTCTTTGCCAGGAGAGTGCAATGATATTTCATGCTTATGTTTTATTAGCTAAACTTTTCTAGCAAATCATTTAGAAAGATGGAAGCGAACTATATTTTGTATCTAAATTCATACCTGAAAAAACCAGTATTATACTGTTAGTTATAACTATTTGTTTTTTTTACATTGGTACTGATTTAAAGTATATAATTTAAATGAAATTTAAACAAATGTGCCTAATTGTTTCGAATACCATTTCTTCATATAATTCTTAATTCAAAATTATTTTACATTTATTTATAAGGAATATTACCTCTAGATCACTGGCGATATCGTTTTGTTAATAGAAATGGAGAATCGTTGAGCACCAGTAAAACTCAGCTTTTTACAAATTATTAAAAGAATTAGACTCCGTGTTTTAGAATGAGCCAATATCTGCATTGATTTTATTCTAATCTTATAGAGTTAGTGCTGATGTGGAATTGTGCTGGAGAGAGCCGTTGGTGCATGCCTTTCTAAGTTACTATTTTAAAAATGCGTAGGCTTCTAACGATTAGAAAAGCTGTAAGTTCAATGCAATCACGATCACCACTATTAATAGATTAACATACATTTATGCGAAGACTAAACTTTATTTGACGTTAAATATGAGGATCGGTCGTATGTATCTGTATTATCTCGATCTACCAAGCGATTGTTTCCTTGTAATAGGCCTATCCGTTGATTTATAACCAAGAACTCTTATAAAAGCCCATTTTAGTTAATTTTTTCGCGTTTGACAATGCTTTATTATGATGAAGTAATTTTATCGCGCCTATGCTCACTACTACGACTTAACAAAAACATTGTGGCATTAATTAGACAATGTAAACCAAGCGAAGAAATTCAGAACCTCTATAAAAATTATGAAATATATTTCTACAAAAACTGGTTTTAATTATAATGCAATTAGCACTAACAAAGTCAAAGGATCAGTATTGAAATAATATCAATTTTTTTCACAAGCTTAATAATTTGATTATTACTTATTACTAGTTTGTTTATTGGCTTATGTAAGATAAATCACCTGCATTTATTTGTGAGTTTGTAAGTGTTTACAGGTAAAACCTTTGACAATGATGTATAAATTTACAAGTTACCATATTGACTTAGATAACAGATGCAACGGTTCAAAGGGAACATAACGATAATGAAGGAATTTTCAAATAGATGTGTTATGTTTTCACAATTTCTGCTTTATTAGAAATATTAACTCTAAATATAATCATGTCAAAATTTACAATATTGATTGAATTGTCCGTGGAACATAACGTCCATCACAAAATTACAAATTTTTACCCGGCTAGTTTACATAAATGAATGTCTACATGTAACAATTGTTGAAACATATTTGGCGCATACTTAGAATTGTATGCAAAATATAATTTTATTTATCTTGTTGCTATAATCCCTAAAAATTAAAAAAAAACTGGCTTATAATGCCTGTCTTATAAACCTTGGTTTTTGCCTTATCAGATAACATCTCATGAGTAGAGTAAACTAATGTGTAAAGTACTATTATCTAATCCATTTGACCAGAAGCCAAATAATTTTTCCCCTATTTCACGGGAAAGGCGCACTGAATGGAGCCTAATTATTATACAAGCAAAAATAACATTGGAGGCGATAACAATTATTTATTTAAATCAAGGTTGCGATCTTGATATAAACACCAATCCTATTATACACATACATTCTTGAGTTTAAATTAAGCATGCCATAATTTAAAAAATTATTCAGTAGATCAGTTTCGTCCTTATTGTGAATTCTTCACATACTGTCAAGAATTTGCCGCGAACAATATGTGAAGAGTTCCCAATAAATATGAAACTGGCCTACTGAAGGAATTGCTTTTTCTGCCTCATAAAATTCTTCGTTTATACTAACAAATGTATTTATGTAATATGACTGGTGTTTATATCAAGCTCGCAAACTTGATTTAAATAAATAAATATATACCTACTATTGAATTTTCTAGTTTCTACTTGATATAAAAATAAATATCAAGTTGAACTAAAAATTCCAAAGGAAGAGCCTAATTATCGCCCGAATTTGCCGCGGACAGGGCTTGAACCTGGGCACGTCTGCTTCAGAATCTTGCGTTCTAACCAGGGTGGCTCAGTGGTTAGAGCTCCAGATTCCGAAGCAGACGTGCCCAGGTTTGTATCTTGTCCGCGGCAAATTCTGGCCAGTACATGATGAATTACCAATAAGGACGATACTGGTCTACTGGATGAATTGTCTTTTCTACACTATACAATTCTTAGTTTATACTGACATATGTAAGTAATTAATGGGTCAGGTGCTTATTTCAAGATCGCATCATTGATTATAGTAATTTATATTTCTTTGTCTTTTAAAAATTATAGAAATATGTTGATCTGTAGATACTATAAAGGTGACAGGAGTAAAAACGTATCTTATATCTGATATAATTTATTCTTCTCCTTTCGCGTATGTTACCAATTTTGTTTTTTGGGCAAACAGCCATTAGGCGGGCTAGTTAAAATTGCGTTAACATAACTTCGTTTTATGCACAAAAACGAATGCATATTTTGAGCGTAAACAATTTCAATTACTAATGTTTCACACATTTTATTGAGTGCTGTTAATAAACATTGGTGGCTAACAGACAAGCAGTCCGTTAAATAGTTAACAGTATGTTAGGTTCCATTCGATGTCCGATAATTGCATATTATTTTTATTAGCAAATTTCCGCCAAATCTATTTATAAAAAGTTTAAATATCGAACTAAAAAAATGTACAAATCAGAAGAATTTTTCTGAAATTTACATAAGTGGGGTGTGTTCTAAACTTTGTTTAATCAACTCAGGATAACATGTTCAGAAAAAAACATTAATAGAGAAGTAAAATTGTTGATTCGAATCTTCCAACAAAATTTTTCTAATAGTAGGTGCATGGAAATATGCCTGACGCCATGTTCAAACCTTACATCAGAGGCCACTAATGTAGGGCCATTCTTAATCTCCATTTAAAGGTGATCCATTTGATATATTAATGAGTAATCTAACAAACCACGAAAGGTACCAAAAGCTAACAAATAAAAGATAATAAAACGAAAATTGGTTGCGTGGGCTGTGATAACATCTACTATAATCAAGGTTGCGAGCTCGATATAAACACCTGGCCCATACAGTACATACATTTGTCTGGATAAACTCAGAATTATATAGTGTAGAAAAAGCAATTCATCCAGTAGACCGGTTTCGTACTTATAGGGAATTCATCACGTAAAGTCCAAAATTTTCCGCAGACAGGGCTCGAACCTGGGCACGTCTGCTTCGGAATTTGGTGCCTCAACCAATGAGCCATCCTGCCGCACTCTACGAAAATTTTTAGCCATATACTAACTAACGTTACTCAGTTAGTCTTTTATCTTTTACTTATAGCTTATATGGCATTCATTTATACCCTGATTCCGAAGCAGACGTGCCCAGGTTCGAGCCCTGTCCGCTGCAATTTCTGGACGTACTTGATAAGTTGGCAAAAAGACGAAACCGATCTACTGGATGAATTGCCTTTTCTACAAAATAGATTTTTAGTTTTTACTGAGAAATGTATGTACTTAATGGATCAGGAGTTCATATCAAGTTCGCAACCTTGACTATAGTAAATAAAGGATACATCGAATTTTAGTGCATAAAAATAAATGTGTTCGAATGCTATATATCTAGAGTCAGTTTGAACCCAATCTCTTTTTATATGTAAATTCATATTCCTGCGAAAAGGCTGATAGATTGATTAAAACAGATTCAATTTATGCTCAGTGTCAACTAACACATTCAAAATAGTTTTATTTTAAATCACACAGCTAGCCAAAACATTCAGGTTTAATGGCGCCAATCTTTGTTGCAAAACAGAAAGTGAGTACGATCTTTGCAGTTGAAACTAAAAGTTGATGTTTATTCATCATACAGAATCCTACTTTATACGTTCTGAATTTCTGTCATGATGAGATCCTTATTTAACTAGTTTAAAAATAGTAATTGCAACAACAAAGCAACTGTACTTAATCCTCGTCTAAGATATACAAGTACAAAAAAGGTATGAAACCATGATAAACAACATGAGACTAAACAGTCTGTAGTATTAATGGTTTTGTTAAAGAAATTATAATGTTTTTTTATTAATTTGTTTTTAAGACATGCGATGAATTGTGGACCTATAAAGGACGCCGACATAGGTATTTAAAATATATCTAGGAAGCCACGCAGCTCAGCAAATATGCTGTGCTAGCACTACGCAGATAATGCAATTATGCTATATGCAGTTACGAAATCGTTTTGGAATCGCTTAAACAACAATAATGTTTGAAATTATAACAGAAAACCACTAAGAATAGTAACAGATATTCGTTAGCATGAATTAGCTATACAGTCTGCATAATCATTCTCGATGCTTCATATAATACCAGTAATTATTAAAATTTACATACATATTTATATTTTAATAGGGCTCAGGTTACCTTATATATATATATATATATATATATATATATATATATATATATATATATATATGATTTAATATATTTCTACTGAATAAAGGTAACATTAAATAAGTAAATGCAGTTAATTCTCAAGTCCGATTTTGCTTTCGTTGGACATCTATCAGAAGCTATCAAAATTTCCGAAGTCAGGATTGGATTCCGGATGTGTATGCTTCAGAAACATGTATGTCATGCTCTACGTCATATATATTGCGTGTAGCTTTATATACAGTGGTACCTCGAGATACGAGCAGCCTAACATACGAGTTTTTGAGATACGAGCCAGAGCTCGGGCCATATTTTCGTTCAAGATACGAGCCAAAATCCGAGATACGAGCCGTGTTTCCGGAGCGTCCCGCTAGTTGGCGCGCAGGGTCGAGCATCATCCGAGAGAATCTCTCGCTCACTCGCACGTGTTACCCGCTTGAATCGAAGTAAATCCTGTGCGCTGTACTTTTTTTGCTTGATTTTTACGTGATTAATGAACTATATTGTGTGTTATCATGATGCCGAAGAAAGTGAGTGCTAAGGATAATGGTGACAGGAGGAAAAGTATGATGTCGATAGAACTAAAGCAAGATATAATACGATGAAACGGGCCTATTTTGGAAGAAAATGTCACGTAGAACTTAAATCACAGCAGGGGAGAAGATTTACGCAAATGTTAAGCTTAGTTTAAGTTTAAAGTTATTTGCATTTTTTAAAGTCTATTCTTTCATTTGAAATAAGGAATATTTAGTTTTAGTTTTAAATTTAAGAAAATAGTTTTAAGTTCTACAAAAGCTCCATTTACGTACGTGTCCAGAGTGCCCTCATCCCTTCCCCCCTCCCTCCTTCTTGCCGTTCACCTTCTTTAGCTGCACTCATCTGTCTCCAAAGTAAGACTATTATGCTAAATAACTATTGTATTTCTTTATTTCATATTTTGCTATGTACTTGTTTATTATATATGTTTAAAAGTATTTCTTTATTCATAATTTACAATTGGTTGGGGATTTTTCATAGGTCCTGAACGGATTAAATCGATTTCAGTTATTTTAAATGAGAGAACTTCGTTTGAGATTCGAGCCGATTGACTTACGAGCTCGGTTCTGGAACGAATTAAACTCGTATCTCGGGGTACCATGGTATATGCATATATAAAATTTAAACACGGAGAGTGAAATAAGTGAACAACAAATCAATTACGTGCATTAACTCCAATTTAAGCTCAATACCCGATCATGTATTTTCCGCTTGCATAAATACGGCTACTGTTTGTTTTTCCATAGATCTTCCTATGGGAATAACTCAATTCTTTTATTGCATTTCATAGATATCATAATTGCTACGTCTCGAAAACATATATTCAAGGTTTCATTGATTTGTTGTGTAATTGATTGAGCCAACCGCTTTAAGGAGAAACGGAAGAAACAGGTGCATTTCGGACCAGAAAAGGAAGCAATTTGCCTAAATGTCTTATTTAAGAAGGATGTTGTTTCGCGTCTAGTACAGAAGAATGATGAACCGACATTAAAATCCACAATTAATGCAGCTAAATCATGAGTGATATTTAAGATAACATAATTGCATTTACCATTAAATAAAGAGTAACAGACGTTAATGCCAACCTTAAATATTAGTTGTAAATAAACATGCGCAGGTTGTCGATCAACTTATGTAGGCGGATCGAGCGGACGGTTAATTACTCGAATGAAAGAAAATTGCGAATAAAACGCTGTTTTCAAATAAAACCGCAATTTTGCAGTATATCGTTGACGACTTGCACGTATGTTCTCCAGACGTCGCTTTAAAAATAATTACTAAATGAAATAACAGGAAGGTTATAGCTACATACGGAGCTCTAGAGAAAAACAGACCGCAGCCGGAATTATGCAGGCAGAAGAATCATATTTGGCATTGACCTTCGATTGTAGGTGATGCACGAAATAGATTAGTTGTTTCCTTATTTCACACTACCTCCACATTTACATTTTTCTATTTGGTTTGGCCTTGCTCTCTCTCTCTCTCTCTCTATATATATATATATAATTTCCATCTGTAACTACTTGAGATGAATATGTGAAAGATAAAGTTCTGGTATTTGGTATTATTGAGGACTCCTGCATAATTGAACGGATTGCCTTGCTCATAAGTTCAATCAGAGAGAGAATTGCGTTTATAGTCCTGCGACCCTTCCAATTCAACAGGCATGCCAATAATTGAATTAAAATTTGATTCTTCTAAAAACTCTCATATTCGGTTGAATTGTAATTCGATGTTTCTTCTGGTTTATCGCTTCTGTCTTAATATTCTAACCAGTTATTTTCGATATGTTTCTATGAATCAGATATAATACCACCGGCAGTAGAGAAATATAACCAAAATATAAAGGCAGAATTTGATTTTAGGAATATTTAGTCATTATAAAGTAAATTTAGCGTTTGAAATATGCATAAATATAAATTTTGGGTAACCATTATATTTTTCTATGTTTATATCTAAAAATACTTACTATGTTCCGAATGTGGCATTCGGTTTAAATGGTTATTAGCGGAATTCTTAGCGTAGATAAGTTTTAATCACATTTTATTTTAAGAGGAACAATTTCAGAAAGGTGCATGTACTGATATTGAATTTTAAAAATTTGCACAGTTATTTTTCTGTCTTATCATTGGAGCACAAGTAAAATATCAATAAGCCACCTTATTCTAAGTTATTACAATTTATAAAGACTAAAATACATATATTACCAATTTTGACAACCTTAAAAATATTCTTTAGACCATGTTTGCGAGCTTGAACAAAAAAACACCAATCCCATCGAAGTTAGCCAGTCGTCTAAAAGCATAGCAAAGCTACCGTCAGTCACACGTACTGGCGAACCTCGACCTTCCATGATCATCATCAGAGTACGACAACAAACTGACTAGCGATGATCAAACCGCAATGCATATATATGGAAAGCAAAATTAGATATGCGGCTCTCACCTCTATTAGTCTCGCATACATTGTACTTGAATGGAAATGTCGGCTGCACAATTTCTATGCAGTCACGAACATTAATTTTTTGCAGCTTTCGCCACATACATATAGTTAATACAATTAAACAATCATTGATTGCGCGGACGGAGGTAACATAACTTTAAATCAAGTTTGCGAGCTTGAAGTAAACACCAATCCCATTGTATTTAACCAGCCGTCGAACAACATAGCAAAACTACCGCCAGCCGCAATGCACTGACGCGTTTCGACCTTCCATGATCATCATCAGAGTACGACGGCAAACTGACTATCGAGGATCAAACCGCATTGAATATATATGGAAATCAAATTTAGATATGTGGCTCTCACCTCTATCAGTCTCGCGTACATTGAACTTGACTGGAAATGTCGGCTGCACAATTTCTATGCAGTCACGAACATTAACTGTTTGCAGCTTTCACCACATATACATATATATAGGCAATACAATTTAACAATAATTGATTGCGCGGGTGGTGGTAACAATTCTTTAAATCAAGTTTGCGAGCTTGAAGTAAACACCAATCCCATTGTATTTAACCAGACGTCGAACAACATAGCAAAACTACCGTCAGTCACACGTACTGACGCGTTTTGACCTTCCATGATCATCATCAGTGTACGACGACAAACTGACTGGCGAGGATCTAACCGCAATGCATATATATGGAAAAAAATTAGATATGTAGCATAACCTCTAGTAGCCTTGCATACACTGTACTTGGCTATAAAAGTCGACTGCTAAAAATAATGGGGTTGGCTTTCACCTCAAGCTCGCAAACTTGATTGAAATAATGTTTACTCTCACACGCGCAATAAATGACTGTTTAATTGTATTACCTTCCAAATATGTCAGAATCAGGATTAAGGATTTAGCATACATGTGTAATTGTATAGCAAGACAGAAGAAAAAGCAGAACCCCTTCTACAAATACGCTTCTCCTTATTAGTTGAATCAAGGTTTCGATCTTAATGTAAACAACTGACCCATTATGTGCATGCAATTTTCAGTGTGATCTAAGTATTGTATATTGCTGAAAGAACAATACAACCAGTAGACTAGTTTCTTCCTTATTAGGAAATCATCACGCACTATCCGGAATTTGTCACGGACAGAGCTAGAACCTTTCTCAAAAGTGGTCATTCTAGTGTTTTCATGGTTGTAACCTAAATAATATTCAAGAAATGTGCTAACTCTCGAGAATCTTTAGAAAAAACGTTTAGAACCATAATCGCAAACGTTAAAACTGTTGTGTGATTTTAAGGAGTTATCTTAATTTTAATGTGTGCAGTTTCTTTTTTTAAATAGAAGTAGTCTTTCCTTATGTAAGCTTTTAATATTTGAGGCAAATAACTTACACATTCTGGAATTGTCGTATTAGACTTTGATGTACATTTTTGGTGGTTAAGATGCAAGCCACTACGTAAGTTTGAAGAGGTTTTCATATGAGGTTATATTTATGTCAAGAGTTTAAACACATATTTAAAATGTAGAGACTAGGTTAATTTTCAGTAAACTGAAACATACTTATACTCTTTGAAAGTTAGTTTACAGTCCAACAGTTTGTATTAATAAAAGATAGAAGGTACAATAAAAAATGAAATCACTACTTGGTATTATAAAACTCGTATAGATATAAATGCCTATAGCCACGTTATCAGTTAACGCCCTTGCTTTTATATATTTGTTTAAGTATTTAAACTCCAATCTGCTTATTCTGTGTCCTTCAATTTTGCCTGGGATGCATTTGTCTTGTAGAGGAAATGAGAGATTGTACTTGTTGCAACACGATGTGATGTCTGCTACTTATTTGAAAAATATATTTTACGTATTCATTAAAAATTATTTATTAGATAGACGACATTTAAGCTAAATAATACTATTAAAACATTAAAATTAAAAAAATATGTTTTAATATTTCTTAATTTAGTATAGTTCATTAAGATATACTTGATGAGTGAAAGCAAATTATTACGGGAATTTAAGAGGAGTAATCATTTGCTATATATCAGTTTGAATGAAACAAATGGCCAACATAATAATACAATTTATAAAGCAATAAGGGATAAGATTAGATTTTTTTAAATATTATAAAACAAAAAAATCATATGAATAATTGTACGCATGCTGATGCAAAAAGACTTAAACAATCAGTTAAGAATCAGGCTATTTTAGTTTATTTTGCTTATATAGTCCCGGCCATACGTTGTCACTCCTAACAGCTTCTGCAATATGCGATTCTTACTGAAATATAAAAACGGAAATCTAGTGATTTGGAGTGTGAATTTCGTATTTAATGTGCAACTGTAGCTGCGTTTTTTGAATTTTTTTCCAAAAAAGTTGTTTGAATACACCAAGAATGTGTCAGTGAGTGCTTTAAATTATTATTCTATTACAAAGCTTTTTAATAAAACAAAAAAAAACAAAATGTGTTCATCCATTCGAAAATGACTGTGGAGAAATTATTTGTGCGTTGAAGCTTACTTTTATTATAAACTACTTACATACAAGCATTAATTGACTTCACAATAACTTAAAAATGAGTTATTTTACCCATTATTTGAGTCTGTATAGGCATTAAAATTAATTTTCTTATAGTTATGTTGTTTAGTAGCGTGTGATTTAAATACATGTTGACTATAAATCACCTCTATTTTGAATTTACGACTCGAGTAGTAGTGATACGGACACGGACTCCGTAGCCTATGTGTTTAGTTCGGAGTTATGGATAGTAATTGAGGATACTGTCCAACGGGATGAATCACCTTATGCAATGTTTTCTTTATGCTTAAAATTATATATACTCAAACACTGCATTCGACTACAAATCAATATATATTTATTTTTGAAATATGTTCTTTAATGCAATGTATGCCAACCTTGCCAAGTGCAAAATTCAGGAACCGATTCTTTCGCATTTTCTCCTCAATAATCTACAAAAACAACATACATACACTGAAAAGCAAATAAAACAGAAATTTTAAAAGGAATGAGAATGTGCAAAATAAGGTAACGACCAATCACCTAAGAGCATCACCTTTAATTCTGGCTCATTGTCTGAACATGCTTTTTATGCATGCATGTATCAGGTTGTATTTCGTTTCTCCGCAGAGCGTCATATGAGAGTAACCATTTTCTGTTATTGAATTAGTAATTATCTTAAGGGTGCTACCTGGAGAACATAAGTACGAGCTGGTATCTATCACAAACTTTTTATGGTTGGACATCGAAAGGTTATAACACACACACACACACATATATATATATATATATATATATATATATATATATATATATATATATATATATATAAGAAATTAAAGCCAAACTTAATTTAATTTGGTGCATTATGTGTATGTAGTTCTACCTGTGTATTCTGCAGCGGTTTGTCGATGTTTTATCTTCACATGTGAAACGCAACCTAACATTGTACAATATTCCTTTCCTAAATAAAATATAAATCGAATACAATAATTAGATCGATATGCAAACTCCTCGAATAAATTTCGCTTTTACTCAATTGCATTTTATGAGCAAACATTTATGATAAAATTTAATCTTTATTATGCTAAGTATTTATAATTTTATCGACCTAAAGAAAATCTATAAAACGAGTTATAAGTGGCAGCCACTAAAACATACGCTACAAAACATATTATTCTGAAAAATTAATGTAACTTTACATCTGGACAGATGATCTACACAAGTTAAGCTTTTAACTTTAATAATCTAATATATTTGATGATTAAACTTAATAACGGATGTCTGTGTGGATAATATGGTTAAAAACTGTCAAAATGGGCAATAATACATCATTTTTGATTTATTTACAATGTCGGGCTAACGGAAGTGTTGCAAAATTATGTGTGCTTTTAAAGTTTACAAAAGTGTGATGGTTGTATTCATTAACTTACGCCCAGTTGACACGAGTATGCAAATACACAACGAGAAATGAAATAAATCTTTTTGAAATCTCCGATATAAATGCCGCTTCATAAGAAGAGCAACACTTGAATTTATTGATTCCAGCTCAATTGCAATTTTATTTTACCGGAAATTATTTAAAAATCAGACATCGCTTTAAATGCTGATTAACACTGAATTACGATTGGATGTCTCGCATCAATGAAAATTTACCAAAATGAACCAATAATTGAATACACATTTATTATAATCAAGGTTGCGGTCTTGATATAAACACCTGACCCATTAATTACTTACATATGTCAGTATAAACTAAGAATTGTATAGTGTAGAAAAGGCAATTCATCCAGTAGACCGGTTTCGTCCTTATTGGGGAACTCATCAAGTACTGGCCAGAATTTGCCGCGGACAGGGCTCCGAACCTGGGCACGTCTGCTTCGGAATCTGGTGCTCTAACCACTGAGCTATCCTGCCGCGCACTACACTACACACAATTTTCAGTTATATACTAACTAATGTAACTTGGTTAGTCAATTTTTTCCTTTAGGTGGAGCTCATATGGCATCCATTTAGACCCAAAGTTCCAACTAACCATCCCCCAATCTGTCATTACTGAACAGACACCACATCTACATGGGGGAAGTGGTATTGAAACGAACATTTATATAATTAAACGAACATTGGTTGCGCGGGTGGTGATAACAATTATTATAATCAAGGTTGCGGTCTTGATATAAACACCTGACCCATTAATTACTTACATATGTCAGTATAAACTAAGAATTGTATAGTGTAGAAAAGGCAATTCATCCAGTAGACCGGTTTCGTCCTTATTGGGAACTCATCAAGTACTGGCCAGAATTTGCCGCGGACAGGGATACGAACCTGGGCACGTCAGCTTCGGAATCTGGTGCTCTAACCACTGAGCTATCCTGCCGCACACTACACTACACACAATTTTCAGTTATATACTAACTAATGTAACTTGGTTAGTCAATTTTTCCTTTAGGTGGAGCTCATATGGCATCCATTTAGACCCAAAGTTCCAACTAACCATGCCCAATCTGTCATTACTGAACAGACACCACATCTACATGGGGAAGTGGTATTGAAATGTAACATTTATATAATTAAACGAACATTGGTTGCGCGGGTGGTGATAACAATTATTATAATCAAGGTTGCGGTCTTGATATAAACACCTGACCCAATTAATTACTTACATATGTCAGTATAAACTAAGAATTGTATAGTGTAGAAAAGGCAATTCATCCAGTAGACCGGTTTCGATTGGGCATAGTTAGTTGGAACTTTGTGTCGCAGCCTATGAGCTCCACCTAAAGGAAAAATTGACTAACCAAGTTACATTAGTTAGTGCATAACGAAAATTGTGTGCAGTGTAGTGTGCGGCAGGATAACTCGAGTGGTTAGGCACCAGATTCGAGCGGCTTCGTCCTGTCCCGCGGCAAATTCTGGCCAGTACTTGATGAGCTCCCAATAAGGACGAAACCGGTCTACGGGATGAATTGCCTTTTCTACACTATACAATTCTTAGTTTATACTGACATATGTAAGTAATTAATGGGTCATGTGTTTATATCAAGACCGCAACCACTGATTATAATATTATCACCACCCATAATCAATCGTTTAATTATATATATGTTCAGTTTCAATACCACTTCCCCATGTAATGTAGTCTGTTGTTTAGTAAGCTTAGATCAGGGCATAGTTAGATTGGAACTTTGAGTCTAAATAGGCCATATGAGCTCCACCTAAGAAAAAATTGACTAACCAAATTACATTAGTTAGTATATAACTGAAAATTGTGTGTAGTGTAATGTGCAGCAAGAGTGATCAGTGGTTAGAGCACCAGGCGTAAGCGTGCAGAGTTCGTATGTCCGCAACTCTAACCATGTACATTGATGAGTTTAGTAGGACCTACACTGGATGAGTGCCTTTCACTATACAATTCTTAATTTATACTGACATATGTAAGTAATTAATAGGTCGGAGTGTTCAAGACCATATCTATATTCATAATAGTGTTATCACCACCCGCGCAACCAATGTTCGTTTAATTGAATACACAGTTGTTGATAACAATTACTTAATTAAAATTTGCAATCGTGAGATAAACTCTAATCCAATCATACATATTTGTCAACATAAAGCAAACATGGTGTTCGGTAGTGAGTGCAATTCGTTCAAGAGACCGTTTCTGTCGTTTTTGGGTACTCTTCAAGTAACGTTCAGAATTTGCCGAGGGCAAGGCTTCCACCGACGATCATCGGCTTCAGAGTCAGAAATAATTAACGATGCACCACGCCTTTTACTAACTTATGATTCGGATTAGCCATCCTTCAATTGGAACATATTTTCAATCTCTTAAGACTGGGGTTTCTACCATTACACAATAAATATAGTGTCATTTTGTAAAGTTATACATATATATATATATATATATATATATATATATATATATATATATATATATATTGTTGTCATTTTATGCACTGTCTTTATCTTAGTTTCCTTTGTTAATGTATTCATATAAAAAATCATGGTGTGCCTAGTTAAAATTTTTTTTAATTGGGAAAATTTCCTTGTACTCATCTCGAGCATAAACTGTTTTAACAAGTATGTATTAGGTGTTGCGAACCTAGTAACAAATTAGTTCAGTTGTGACCAGAAGGATAAACCAAAGACAGCATGAACGTAAAGTATAATCTCGTGCACATTCGTTTCGTGCTTACTGGCGACTCATCAATAGGAGCCGGTATTACGCCCTTTACCCACTATATATTTGGATGAGGAATGTGGGATAATAGGACGGTACAATCTCCTAGACGAATGTGTAAACCTGCAGTAGTGAAGCTAACTTTATATAAAGTCTTCGACAATGCGACTTCAAAGCTAACTTACTGTATATATGTAAATGTAGTTAGTTGATATATGTGAATACTTTATATATGTTAGCTACTACTAGGTTTACACATTCGTCTAGGAGATTGTACCGTCCTATTATCCCACATTCTTCACCCAAATATATAGTGGTTAAAGGCGTAATACCGGCTCCTACTGATGAGTCGCCAGTAAGCACGAAACGAATGTGCACGAGATTATACTTTCCGTTTATGCTGTCTTTGGTTTATCCTTCTGATCAGAAATAAACTAATTCGTTACTAGGTGCGCAACAACTTATACATACTTGCACACATATTAGTTCTCCGCAACAAACACTATTTAACTGCTTTAACAGTTGGTATGACAAAAAATATTTTACAGCATGGGACGAATTTCATATTTGAGTTATTAGCTGTTTACTACTGAACAAGTTTGCAACTGATTCGATATTCTACCGCTGCAGTTCTTGCGAAATTTTTTGTGGGAAATCAAGTATTTTCTAGTACATGTTTGTTATGTCAGTGCATACAGTATTCAAGCTAAACAACTAATGTAAAATTAGATTTTGGACTTCCAGACATGCATAACGCCTTTGTTCAATTCGCATCGTATCTGTCATAATACGTCCGGTATTGGCCGATCCGTTTGTTAGTTTTAGCAAAGGTATCACTACAGTTTGTGAAGTAGTTGATAAACACTAATAAACACATGCATTTTGTGCGGGTGTCTTAGATAGGCTAGGTGGGGGTGTGATGAGCTATATTTCCAACGAACAAATTTTAATGATTTCATTTGCTGTCCGTAGCGGTATCTGCTATTTTTGCAATTGCTGCTAAAAACAGTATTTTATAACTTCACTCGTAAAAGAATTCTCAACAGCACATTAACGCAAAGCTTTAATAAGATTATAGCTTATAACTTAGCTGACGATTCAGTTTGCCTATATTTCTGTCCTGTCGTTGTCGCCATTTCGTCCGGTTGGTACAAAGCTTGTCAAAAATTTCTTCTTGTAATTGAGACTCTAACTAGAAGTGAAGTGAACAAATAGTTCTCGCTGTTAAGACGGCGGAAATCATTTGAAACCTCAACACACATTAGAAGGATGAAAAGCAGCCGAGAAACTGAAACAAGAAAAATATTTAGAGATTTAATGGCGCATAAAATCTAAGCACACGAGTGAGGTTAACCTTAAATAAAACAGTCATTGTTTTTCTTTTGTTATCTATTGAATAGACGTACCAATAGCAACCGACATTATTAAAGGCAAATAGGATCACTGTTTCAGTAATCAATAATAGGCCTAATTGTGTCGTTGCTAATGTTAATGTTAATATTTCGTCCCTAAATTTATTTAATTATATATATATATATATATATATATATATATATATATATATATTTTTGTGTGTGTACATGCGTACAAAAATGGTTGCTTCGTTTCATTACAAAGTGATTCACGGACTCATTGTTAAATATGTACATATTTTCAGTTAGTCTTGTAAACTTCCGGTATTTGCTAAATCAAAGTTGTTTTCAATTTTCTTTGAAATTGGACAGAAGAAACTAACATTGCTAGTAAGACCATGCATCCGCATTTAAATTTATTGTTTACAAATAATATTTATTGTTCGGTAATGACAAGTTACACAAAAACGAGGATGCATTAGATGAATAAAGGTTGAAAAATGGAGAATCAAGAAGTTATCTTTCTAAATTATAAGCCAACATAATAGAATGTGTCGTTTTGTTTAGGTCGAATAAAGCGTGCATTGTAAATCTGTTTTATGTAAGTATTTGTTAAAAAAAATAGAACATGCAGTATGCTTGACTGGTAATGTCGGCTGCTCAATTACTATGTAGTCACGGATACTAAGGTTTTACAACTTTCTTCGCACATATAGAGATTAGACAAATAAGAACTCATTGATTGCGCGATAAATGATAACATTATAGTAAATCAAGTTTGCGTGCTTGAGAAAAAGACCAATTTCAACTTATCTTATCAATAGTACAGCGTAGCAAAAATACCGTTAGTCGCAATTACGGACGTGATTCGACCTTCCATGGTACTCATCAGGACACGACGGCAAACTGAATAATGAAGACCAGACCGCAGTGCACATATACGGAAAGCAAAATATGATATGCGGTTGTTCCACTAGTAGTTTTGCATAAATTTTACTGTGAATGAAGAAGGGCATCTTAGCGCGATACTGCCGTCATTAAATTTTGATGCGCAGCTTCCTGTTTCGGGATAATTGATAGCACTTTTAGGTCGGTAAAATCTTGATTCCTTTACATTTTCAGATGCCTAAATATGCTATTGTGAGCATTGGTTTATAACGTTTAAATTATGCCATTATGGAACAAACAATATATATCACCAGATGAAGTGATATTAAATCGAAATCTACTGGCAAGATTTTATGATGTATATGGTGTCAGTGTGAAATTAACATTACATTAGATAGCGAGTAAATTTAATTAACTAGACCAATTCACCCTTGTTCGCCATTTATAAAGTACTTATTTGACATCAGCCGAACGCAACTAGAAATGAGTTAAGTGTTTTTCAGCGACGTGGTACTCATCCACTGTGTCATCAAAGTTGCACACAACCTGCAGTTATCAGGTATAGACCAAATTACCTATTCGCCAATCTTCATTTCGGATGTATTTTCAACTATTTACCTCCAATATTTAATTTAGTCGAGATACGATGCCACCAGGGGAAGTGATATTTAATCAACCTCAATCGGTCGATTTTATCTTACATATATTCTTTGTTAGTATAAACTAAACATTTAATACCGAAGATTAGTTATGTTTTACTTTTGGCTTAGCAAATAATTTCCAGATTTGCCGAAAGTTTATCTCTAACAGGAGTAAATTATCTTTCGAGGAAAGCCACTTAAACCTGGGCCATTCAATCCTCGCACTATTAGCAATTTGGAATTATATTCCAACTCATAATTTTGGTCATTTTTTTCTATAGGTTGAGTAATTTTTGCACTGATTGCGACGTATAATTTAAACTGACCACCTGAAATCTATCTTTATTTAATAAACAAAATACCACATGAGGGAAAGATACTGAATGAAAGTTAATTAGCTGATTTATTTTATGTGTATTGCCAATATAAATTAAACACTGCCTAATACGATAAATACATTCATCAAGTAGATCGGTTTTACTCTTAGTAGACAGTCATCGTATGCGTGTTAAAATAGACGCGAGAGTAAATCGAACTGGATGTTATTTGCTTTATACATTTGCAACGAATTCATAGCAATACAAGCAGAGTACTGTCTGTAATTTTCATTTATACAGCAACTGAAGTTTCTTGGTTAGATTTCCCCTAAATAAATGCCTATTAAGGCTTGTTGCCTCACAAAATCTTTCATTAAAGATCAGCTGTCACGCTACCCGGGAAATTGACATAAAATTAATTTCTATTAGTTGGATTGTATATTATATATACTGTCACTGAAAAATTAATATGGAATAAAGAATTTTTTTAAATATTCGTCAAGCAGACCGGTTTTACATATTTTGGCACTCATCATATACTGGGTAGAATTTCCACGACCAAATCTCGAAATAGGGCACATCTATGATGTACTTTTGAATAGATGACAAATTCCGCTCATGTGATATAATTTAGTATCACATCCCCAATCATTTTGATATATTTTCTAGAGTGACAGATTGGCTGTTACTGGGTGGAACTTTAGGTCGAAAGCGAAAAAAAGGCTTTCAGCTAATTGAGAGGCCGAACAATCTATAACTTTGCATATAACATTAATTTACATTTAGGTAGTCGAGTTGAAAGACTTTGAGGCAATTAAACTCCAGATTGAACCTTGGTCGCGTCAATTGTAACAAGATATTTTTGAGTTTCCAATTAGGATTTAAGCAGTCAACCGGGTGAATTGCATTTGCTATCTTATGTAAGTTTTAGTTCATATCTGATACACACATATTCTAATATATTGTCAATGGATTTATATATATATATATTATATATATATATATATATATATATATATATATATATATATATATATATATATAATTGATTGAATTTGATTATAAATATGGGATGAACATAGGAAGAATTTCATAAGAAAGGGCATCCAATGTTTCCAACAGATCTCAATTTGTGACTTATTTGGAAACTTCTGAGTAAATGCCCAAATTTCAACTAGCAATAATGGATACCATTGTCATATTGTAATTGATAATACATCTCAATGTTCAAAACAGAAAAAATGTATACTTAATATCCATTGAATCTGTAAAGCGTGGTGACTTCATGATTGTATAGACAGCAATTACATAAATTGAAAGGCGAATTTAATATATCCAACAACTGCTTTTGTCGGCCTTCATCTTGAAGATAGAAATGTTAAATATTATGTATATTTATATTTAAATGCTTAGAACAAGAATACATGTGATGCTGACTCCTTTAGATTTTAATTTAAAAAATCTAAGAGATGGCACCTTATTTTTTAGCACATCTAAGTAAAATATGTGATAGTTCGGGAAAAATCGACGTATTCTATTAATTTGTAGTCACTTGGCATGAAACGCATATGCCAATTAAATTGTAGACTTTGTTCAGACTTATTGAAGTTATCTAATTGCATCTATACGGGATTACTTGTACGAGAGATTACATTAAACAAATTGAACAACTTATCTCATATTGACAGCGAAGTCATCCAAAACGTAAGCATCCTATATTATTTTACATTAACTAACTTCAATTTAGCTACCTGCGCTATAATATATGTATTACAATTCATTTGTAGCAAAGAATATGTCTACCAGAAACGCATTAAAATTAAACATTGATTACCGACAATTTAGCAGAAAAAATTGTTGGTAACTGCATGATCAATATTGCGAAAAATGGCTAAGTATTTTAGCTAATTGACAGACTCCGCTGTTTGCGCATTTGCCTTTGCAAATAATATCAGTTCTGCGCATTTGACGTGAATTTTCTCTGCTTTGAATGTATGAAATTCCCATTGTCGGCAATCGTACTAGCTTCCGTTGAATTTAGAGGCCGTTAAATTTTAACGCTCACCTTACAAAATTCTCATTTAACTGAGGAACGGTGACATTTTAAATCAGTGCCAATTTGACATTGAAATTGCCTGCGCAAATGCTAAGTACTTCATGGTTATGCATACATAGGTGTGGCTGAAAACACTCTGATCAAATAAGGCTTTGCGAGAAAGTAAATGGCCTAGCGGGAATGTCGTTATTCTCACTAATGATGCACAAGTTGTCTCATACGCTTATATTTAAGGGACAATGTATTCCAATCTATATGGGAAAATGCACGAACAAACAAAAAACATTTTTGAGAGCAGATATTCCTAACATGCTTATATATATATATATATATATATATATATATATATATATATATATATATATATATTCTTTTGAAATGCGAGCCTTAATAAAATTCATAGTACCCTTTCCATGTGCAAAAATAAAAATAAATTTTATCAGATACAAGAAACGCTTCTTTCTCAATACCTCCTCAAGTATCTACTAATGAACATATCTTTCTATATAAATTGGAAGGCAAAACAAGATAGAATTATGTAGAAATAGAGAGAGTGTGTGAAATAGGAAACCGATCTGGAAAACATACGTGTGATGTTTCAACGATGTGTTATGCAATTGCAGACGTGTATTCACCATTTGATTTAAAACAGGCGTTTAAGCTACAATGTTCTCTCATTCGAGTAATTAACCGTCTGGTCGATCGGCCTACGTAAGTTGATCGACAACTTGCGCATGTATATTGGTAAATAATATTTGATGTCGACATTAACGGCTGTTTCTCTTTGATTGCTGGTAAAGGCAAGTGTGTTACCCTAAATAACACTCGTAGTTTAGCTGCATTAAATGTGCGTGTTAATGCCGCTTCAACTTTCTTTTGTGCCATTCGGGAAACTGCATCCCCCTTAAATGGGATGTTCAGGTAGACTGTTTTCTTTTCTGGTCCGTAATACGTCTGTTTCTGTTTAATTCCCCTTTTAATAATTGATTCAATTAATTGTCTAGGATAGCCATTAGACATTAAAGAGTTAATTGCTTTACTATATTCGTTTTCTTTTGAGTCTTGACCAACCAAACTGTCAAATCTTTAAAAGCAGCCACGAAGTGTTGATAATTTATAGTGAAACTGTACAAAACTGCTGTGATCCGGTTTGTATATAAAGATGTGTTCATTAGTAGATACTTGAGGAGATAATGAGGAAGAAGCGTTTCTTGTATCTGATAAAATTTCTTTGTATTTTTGCACATGGAAAGTGTAGTATATATATTCATATATATAAGAATAGATGTCGTAGTAAAACCTCAACTATATAGGATAGTAAACGAAAAAGTTCAATCAAACTATGTTTGTGTCCTTGTTGGGCAACTTACATATTATTCCTAACTGCTACTGGTGTGAATTGAACCCATGACCAATTACACAACGGACCAACAATTCAAATTATATGGTAAAACTTTAATTTAATATCACCTCGGATTCTGGCATGGTACAAGTCTTATGACGGTAGAAATTGGCTGGAATGCTGGAACTTTGTTTTAAAACGTTCTCTTATCTGGTTTCAACATAAGACAAAACTTGATCCATACATGGTGATGACTAAACAATGCAATTGTATGTTTTTTTCTAAAATTTTTGGCGGTATCGAGTATACTTACTGACAAGAAGATAACTAATTATGACTTAAAAACGTAATAATAGTTGGAATGAGTCAGCTATGTTGCAAAATTTTCTCGCTCCGTCAAAATAAACCAACTCATACAAAAATGAAATTTTTCAAAATTGTGACTTTATTTCATACACAAGGATACGATTTTGCCAGATTAGGCTGCATAAAGCCTAGATGCTCTTATTTCTCAATAAGTATATCATCAAATTTGGTGATCGATTCCATAGCTATGCTTCCGGGAGAAAGGAAAATAGCTAACTTTCTTATCACATTTGTCGAATTCATTTGTGTATTAGATGATAATATTTTACAATAGTATGTCAAATTGCTGCTTTAGGTTGGGCAAGCGTAAAATGACTCATTGATTTTAATCACAATTTTTAAACAATCGCGAGATGTTCTGGGTAACAAACTATTTTCACTTTTGTGGTATCTAAAATGGTATTTTTATTCCCTCGAGTTTGACTTTTTAATTCTATTATCAAGATATTTTATGATGTTCCTGAAATTATTGCTTGTAATTGTGTCATAAAACCCAAAAAAATTAATTTTACTACTTGTTTTGTTATCTGGGAGCATTGTAAGTTCTCAGATCACTGCTGCTTGTATAGAAGCTCAAACTCATTTAGACTTAGTAACATATTACTTCAAATTTATAAGAATAAACCAAAGTCTGCATGAACGAAAAGTATACTTCCATGTGAACATTCGTTTCGTGCTTAGTGGAAACTCATCAGTGGAGCCGGAATTACGCTCTTTATCCATAAATATATTCCTCACTCGAATATATTGTGGGTATAGGGCGTACTACCGGCTCCTACTGATGAGTCGCCAGTAAGCATGAAATGAATGTACACATGAGTTTAAACCTTCCCTTCATGATGACATTGGATTTTTTTCCTCGAGATCCTATTTGAACTAATATGTTACTAGGTGCACTTCATTTGAAAGAATTGGCTTAGTCGTGCACTCTACCTTACATATTAACCTGCTCATGTAATGCGCGTTGCAAGATTCTTAAAGTTCTAATATTGTTGTTCGTGCTGATATGTATCTACATATCTGCTGAAATAATCTGTGTACCTTCTTATCGTGATGCATATATTAATTAATCTGCATGGTTTTAATGATAAATATCTTTAAAAATATTCTCATTTAAAGCAACGCTACGCATAGAATTGTTATTTGCTGATATTTGCGATTCTACTTCTGATATAGAAACTATTTTATATTTTTTCGAAATAATTACTAATGAAAATCGAAAACCAAATATTGCTCGAGTAGATTCCAACATCATGGTGTTACTTATAATTTCCTTCGCAACTGGATTGCAGACGGCACGTTGTAATAGGTACTTCTATTGTGAAAATAACGGAACGGCGACAAAGTCTCCGTGCAATCTAGAGTATGATTTCCCTGGCTGGTATGTAGCTCACCGAAAATTTTTCAACATAAAATTAATATTTCTCTGCGTTTTTTAAAATTAAATTTTATAATTCTAAAATCTCCAAAATCATTTATTTTGAAATCAAAATTTTAAATATAGTCTGGTCGGAAAACTTTCACTTGCAGTCCCCATTTGACGACCGAGGAACCTGAATTCGATGTGGACACAGATGGTCTTAACCCCAATATCGCTGATCATAGCATGCAGAAGTCGCAAATAGACTCATGCGGTGCTGACAGGCTAAATTCAAATAACGAACGAGATGATCCTTCTGAACCAATTCATAGCAACAGAAAATTATCTCGTTCTGATGGAGTTCAAAGGCGATCATCGTCCTTTGTCGGTGAGGTCCATTTGGTAAAAATAAGCAAGGAAACACCTGATATTTTAATGGGGAATAGTAAACAAAAGTCGCACCGACACTTCAGTTCATCTAGGACGTTTGCTGCCGGCAATAGTAATGACGATGATGAAGATAATGCAGTAATAGATCGGAGCCACCGTAATCTTCTTCAACAACAGCGGTCACATCGCTCCCATAGATTCCCTAAGGCCACATTTGACATGAACGATCAGAGTTGCAGCAACTCAGGAAGCAGCACAGGTTAGTACATTTCATGAATGAAATTTCACAAAAATTGTTTTTCTTATTTAATTTTAACTAAATGTTGCGTTACCGTTGTAATCGGAGTATTTTTACATTTTTGCTTTAATTTTTTTCTGATTTGTTTTTCGTTTCTAAATTTTCTGTAATCCAAATATACTGTCATTAATTGTAGCGCTGTACTCCACTAAGCAATAAAAAATGCCAGTAAATCCATATTTTACTTGCATTTTATTAGATAATGCTAGAAATTTACTATTAGATACTGTTTGTGGCGGAGAACTAGTGTATATGCAATTGCGTGTTAGGTTTTGTATGAATTTGCTGGAGTAACAAGTGCTCAGAAATAGTATTAATTCTCAATTTGCTGAACATTAGCAGACATTGATATCCATTGTGTTGGTACCATGTACCGACTCGTCAACCATAGTTTTGGTGCAGGTATCTTTTCGGCAACCATAGTGTTGGTAGCAGATACCTTTTCAGCAACATTTATATTGGTATCAGTTACTGACACAACAGACATAGTGTTGAGTACCCTTTATAGACTTGTTATATATATATATATATATATATATATATATATATATATATATATATATATTATTGTGAATGGGCTTGGAAGTCGTATTGTTGAAGACTGTATAAGATCAACCTCACTATTGCTGGTTTATACATTCGTATAGGAGATTGTAACGTCCTACTCTCCTACATTCCTCACCAAAATATATAGTGGATAAAGGTCCTAATACCAGCTCCTACTGATGAGTCGCTAGTAATCACGAAACGAATTTACACGAGATTATACGTTCCGTTTATGCTGTCTTTGGTTTATCCTTCTGGTCAGATTCTCTTTGAAAATCGTATATGCATGGAGTAAGTCGATCGTGGAAAATGGAATTTTTACAGCATCTATACTTTTTTGCTTAATCAGTTATTAAATGTGAACGGGGTTAAAATTAAATAAAAACTACATGCCAGGAAATCTGTCCTGAAAGAGATATGGCTGTGTGATTTAACATGGCTAAATCACCGACATTTTGGTATCACAGGAAAAAATATTGTTTTTTATGGAGTTCATTTTGTAAATAATATCATTTTTATAAACTTTATTAAATTAAGCAATCAATAATTGTGAAGACTTGATATATATATATTATATATAGTGAGTTGGCTTTGAATTCACATTTTCGAAGATTTTATATGAAGTTCGCTTTACTACTGCATGTTTACACTTTCGTATTGGAGATTGTACCGTCCTATTTCCCCACATTCCTCAACAAAACATATAGTGGGAAAAGAGCTTAATACCGGCTCTTACTAACGAGTCGTCAGTAAGCACATAACGAATGTGCACGAGATTATACAATTCCGTTCATTTTGTCTTTGGTTTATTCTTCTAGTCGTATTTGAATTAATTTGTTACTAAGTGCACAATACCTTACAAACAATTCAGAAGCTCGCCATAAAGATTTACTGACTCGATGTGTACACAACGTGATGAGTTCCAAATTAGGACGAAACTGGTAAACTGGATGGAATGCCTTTTCTAAATTATACAATGCTTATTTTATACTGAAAAATGTATATATATATCACGGGACTGGTATTTAGATCCAAATCGCTACATTAAATTACATGTTTTAGTTTGGCTGGATTCAAATTATACGTTGAGTTCGTTTAGATTTTATACTTTGGTATGTAAGTAACTGTCTTCTCATTTATGGTTTTACAATCGACAATTTCGTTGATATTCCTCTTTTATTAATTTTTTTCAATACACATTTTATGATACTGTTTTGCAATAAGTTATTATTTCTATATGTTAAATACATCTATCTAGTTTTCAATGATTGAAAAGCATCTGATAACCGTTGCTAATGTGTACCAAACTCGCACGAAACTGCTATAATGCAAATACTGCGCAGACCAGGTTTGCTTATTAAATTAGTATATTAGCAATCGTCTGACATAAAAATAATTTTTTTGTTAGCTTTTTCGAAACTTTCGAGCATTTTTTGACATGCATATATGAATATGGAAAATTACATCAACATAACATATATATTGTTTACATTTGCTTAAACTTCCCTTTTGAGACGTGTTAACAAGAAGGACTTAAACAATCTCCGCAAACAATGGAGATAGGGAGCCCCGTTGATACAACGTTAACCGTTTGTAAACACTTCTATCTAAACAAAAATGCACATTCTTTGCGCTACACAATTGAAGTTTTCGTAGTATATGATCAGAAGCCAGGAATGTTCGTATATTTCGGTCTATTACATAACAATCACGCAAACAGTTCTCTTAATTTACCTTTTTCTCGTGTTGCGATCCAAGAAGTTTGGATCCGCTGTCTACATGATTTTTCCAGATATATCGAACTCCGGATATGGAGGTAAGAAGAGGGGATCATGAAATCGCATGCAAGTATGGCCATGCTAATAGATCGGATCTTGCACTCCATACAGTATAGACAGGACACACAACTTATTGAGGTGGGGTCAGACACATATCAGTTTGTGGCCGTAGCAGATCAACAAGATTCATTAGAGAATCCATAGAAATTAAATCGAGAAATAAAATCATGAATGAAAATGTCGTAGAAATATGACTAGGTTCAATTTGGAATAAAGCATTAAATAATGGTAGGAAGCAAATGTTGCACGAATCCAAATCAAAAACTCGCTCAAGTAAAAGAATAAGAGCACTGGACTGTTATTACGAGATGGAGGGTGAGTAACTCCATATCTCCTAATTTATTTTCGGATTATATTCTAAATTCATTCTTGATTACTTGTTATCTTATTTCATCTATTATCTTATGTTCTGTTGTTAGTGTAGCGTCTTTTAACAATCATTTATGTTTGTGTGATGGGAGGGTAAAAAAGGCAACTTTTCTTTGCACTATTACTATTACCGTTCTTTATCATGAAATTTTCAAATTTCATTTTGACCCCTTTTTATTTTTATTTTAACTTGCTACCCTATTAAAACATTTTATCCTTGTCTAATTTAATTTTGCTAACTGTAAATTATTTACTGTAATCACAGCATCTTTCCCCCTCCTCACCAGGATGCTATTCGTAATTACTTCATTTAGGAAAGTAAGTGTAAAAATAGCTCTGAAGTGTGCAAACAGAAGATGACAGTTATAATTTTAGCTTCACTTGAATGACTGATACACGTGCCGAGATTTATATGTAACAGATTATTTCTTAGTCTTATGCAAACGCTCAAACTCACGCACTAACACACAGACGTGGAATACGCTTATCTAGTGAATAGTCAGACGTTGCTTAATCGCTGTAATTACACTGGGATGAGTGTACACATGCAGTAGTTGATTACTCCTCAATTCAAAACCCACGAGAACACACACAGGCATGACGTACGCTTATCCTGTGAGTCGTCAGTACTAGTTATGAAATCACTGTAATATCACTTCGATGCGTGTAAACATGCAGACAAATACACAAACCAATTTGACATACACTTACCTAGTAAAAAAAACAAGTTATGTATGTGAGATTTTCCATTTGACATATTGATTGTCAAATTGTTTGTGTACTGTGCTTTTCATTTAAAAATACCTCCATATCCAAAGGTCGAAATACCTAGAAAAATCAGGTACACAGCGAATGCAAACACCTCGGATCGGAACAGGAGAAAAAGGCAAATAATCTTTTCTCCCTTCATGCAACATGTTTTTTTTAAAGTTCTCTTAATTTTAACATTTCATTTGATGTTCTGCTTGTTTAGCCGATACTTGTGAAACCTCAACATGTAATAACTTTAATTTTCATTCAATAACTAAATTAAAAGTGATATATCCAGTATTCAGTGATTATCCACTCTTTAAGAATCTAATCAAAAGTGGCCTGGGATTCAGTTGGGATTTATGGCACGATCTACTGGGGATTGGGCCTTTAGCTTACACTCAATTGCTCTACATTCAAACTCCAGTCTATGTTCAATTTATAGATATTTATGCCTTTAAATATATATGGTTGTACACGAACAGTATTTGTTACAGACACCTTAACACAGCTTCCAGTAAAACTGATATTCCATTAACGTTTGTTTAATAAAGCAATTTATATTAAATTTATTTAATACTGTTTAGCTTATATTTCCTTAAATGTAATAAATTTTTATCATAAACAACTTAATTTCGTCATTCAAATTAACAGCAGAAGACTGAACAATAGTTTGCATCTGAGAAATTAACTGTTCTTGGCATTTGGTAAATATACACATTAGATAAGATATTATACGTTTTTTGGTGAAGGCTAACTTTTGTTAGGCAGCAGTCTACTTCTAACTAATCACAGAAAAGAGCCAGTTAGCATTTTGTAAACAAAAAAATTAATAATTGAATAAATTTTAATATGGATGTTTCTTCCAGTTGATTAGGACGTAGATAGTTTATAATGTATTTCTAGTGCCTGATCACGCTTTCAGCATAATTTTCGGTCAGTTAAACAAGTATCACATTCTTAAAGAAATTATTTTATTTCAAAATTCTGAATCCTTCAAGCACGTAAAAATATTATTGACGAAGGTGAAATCAAATATATAGAAAACTGAATTTAACTGATCAAGAATTTAGTGAAAAATGTGTAGTCGGTATCTAAGGAGTGCACACCCGTGAAGTTGGAGAGTTACATAACATTTTTGATTTTTTTTCATTAAAACTTAGCTTGCAGATTAAAAACTATTAGTAAAATGATTCGACATACACAATAAACATAGTTATTATAGTAGCAAGTGATATCGTCTCGAATGCTAATTGATTTAACCAATTAAAATTTTGCTCTTTTTAATCAAGGTTGAAAAATTTATATAAACACCTAAACCATTATATACAAACATTTTTCAGTATTAACTAAGTTTTGCATAGTGTGGTTAGGGCAATTCATAAAGTAGACCGGGTTCGGCCTTATTGGGAACTCATCACGTACTGTCCAGAATTTACCGCGGATAGGGCTCGAATCTGGTCACGTCTGCTTCGGAATCTAGTGTTCTAACAACTTAGCCACCCTGCCGCACACTACACACAATTTTTAGTTATATACCAAATAATGTTTCTTGCTTAGCCTTTCCTTTAGATAAAGCCAAAATAGCATCCATTTATCTTCAAAGTTCCACATAACCATATCCAATCTGCCATTACTGAACTGTCACAACGTTACATGAAGAAATGGTATAGAAATGAACAACTATGTAAACAAACGAACAATGGTTGCGCTGGCGGTGATAAAAATTACATTTTTAATCAAGATTGCGATCTTGATATAAACACCTGATCCATTATGTACATATATTTGTAGGTATAAACTTATTATCGTATAATGTGGAAAAGGCAATTAATCCAATGGGAACTAATAACGTAATGTCCAGAATTTGCCGCGGAAAGGGTTCGAACCTTGGCAAATTCTGGACAGTACGCGATGAGTTCCCAATAAGAACGAAATTGATTTGATTGGGGTTGGTTTGTTTGAACTTTTTTGCTAAATGAATGCTATATAGGTTCTACCTAAAAATAAAGGCTAACCAAGAAACATTAGTTGGTATATAACTGAAAATTGTGTGTAGTGTGCGGCAGGGTGGCTCAGTGGTTAGAGCACCAGATTTTGAAGCAGACGTGCCCAGGTTCGAGCCCTGTCCGCGGCAAATTCTGGACAATACGTGATGAGTTCCCAATGAAGACGAAACAAGTCTACTGGATGAATAGCCTTTTCCACACTATAAAGTATTTAGTTTATGTACATGTACATGTATGTACATAATGGGTCAGTTTTTTATATAAAGTTTGCAATCAATATTCGTTTATTTAATCAACCTATTGATGCTTCCGTAACCGAAAGACCTAGCTCTTAATGAAGACCTACCCAATTTCCGTAAAACGACTACCTATCAAAATGTATTTCTTTCCAGCAACGATTCCTAGACTTAGCGATATAAAGCGCTTAACTTATTCATTACTTTTTTCAGGAAACTTAATGGTTAACAAAACAAAAAGGCGAGATTTGAAACGTTTTACTTAGTCACATTTGATGAATTTATTTTACATTTTAACAATAGATCATACACAATTATGCGATATTCTTGACTTGCCTAGGCGTTAGGCTACCGTCATTTGCACTATAGGTTAAATCATTAGGATCAGCATAAAACTGAATTTCGTCCATATCATATTTTGTTCTGGATGTTGGACTATTAATAGCACAAAAATAACATGTGATTCACTAAACTTGACTATGGCTTGAGAACTTATATTTTTTATAAGAAATATTTTCCATCTAGCTAAGTCTACTTCTTTTAAAGCAACATTTTCAGGAAATGAGTCAGACATTTATAAAGACTTCAGTTTCATTGTCAGCACAGTCCAATTTTTAAAGATATTAACACACCGCACTTTCTGAGTACTTAATTAAACTGCATTTAAAGTATGACCGATTGAAGTTTCTATTTTTCCTTTTAACGTTTACAATACATTGTCCTTTTAATAATAAACTATCCCGTATAATGTAACCTTCCGGTTGTCTTTCACCAAATATCGCATGAATTAAAATCTATTCACAATTTGATGTTACAACCGTTGAAAGCAATGCTATTACATAACAAAAATTTAAAAAAATATAAAAGCAATAGTAAAAAAGCTGATAATAATCTTAGCAGCAGTTTCATACGAAATGCAAATGTCATGAATAATAAGGAAATAGATAACGATTTTTTCTATTTTTAATTTTTAATTATTTTCACTATTATTGTGGATTTTTATTCATCATTATTGTTAGTAGCAGTAGTAGATGTTGCAATATTAGTAGTGTAATTTCAATTTTTAGTTTTAATTTTGCTCTTACTATTGGTTCTATTATTAACAATATTATTAAAATAATTATTAATACTTTCATTATAAACTATATTGTTGCCTATGTTGTGCAGTAGATATCGCTCTTTATCATAAATCAAATATTACATTAAATTTATTTTTAATAGTATAAATTATGAACAGTCAATTGCCTAACATTATATATATATATATATATATATATATATATCTGGTTTGCCATTCAATTCCTGTCTGATCTTATTCGTGAATTGATGACTAGAATTGTATTTCATTACTATATATTGTCATTTGAATTTTACGATGACCCATTTCGGCCCCTTAATAAGAAATTGGTTGATTTCTGAATTATAACACACTCAAAGTTAATTATGTTGTCCTAAATTTGTAAGTTCACAAAAATAGATATATTGTTCATAAAGAAAGTCGTAATTGTGTCACAAATTACTTTTTTATGAAATATAGTGATTGCGGTTAAATCCCTCTAGACAAACAAGCTTAACTCCCTTTAGTTTCTTTAAAAGGCAATCAATTGGAAATAGAGTTTGAGAACTTCTAGATTAGAATGAAACAATTCAATTAATGAGATTTTCTATGCTTTGACCCTACAATTTTACCTTATATTTTGAACCATGAATTTAAAATATGAAAGAATATTTTTTGCTTCATTTTTTGACAATTATTTATATAAATTATCTATATATTTCTAAAAGATGTTTAACTTTTTGTTGTCCATCTTCGTCTTTATTAGCTAAAATTTAATTTTCATGAAACACATAACAGCATACAACAAGGAGAATTTACTATTTATTTGCTATTAATCATAAAGTCTGAATTGTTTTGCTTATTGTAATTTAACTTAAAAGAAAAATATAGTTAAACGTGATTCTCGTTATAAATTAATATATCAGATTTCACTTTAATGAAAAATGTGGATATATACGCCATCTGATTTAATTTAACAATCACTGATTGCGCGCGTGGTGTTAATAATTCTTTGACATAAGTTTACATACACTCTGGGATAAACACTAATTCCATTTTATTCATCCAGCCGTACTTCATGGAAATTTTCTATATTGCGCGTCTGGTTAAATAAAAAAGGATTGGTTTTCATCTCGCATGCACAAAAGGGATTGAACTAATCTGTTTTCATCAATCAAGGGAACAAAATCACAGAAAATCCAACATTCAAATGGAATTGCACATAATCTAGATCAATAATAGAACAAAACCGATTGTCGAACGTCAAAATAATATTGTCGTCCACTTTTTCGATGCAAGTCTTTCTTCGAGAATTCTCCTGAAAATTTAAAAAATTTTTATAGAGCCTTTCCGTCTAAATAGCTACGGAAATTCGGAATAGTCACAGTTCACATTACTGAACTGCTTACTTCAATTCAAATAAAGATTTATTGTTGGGAAAAATATAAATGATCAAGACTTGCGTGTATCGCCGTCTTTCACCTTGAATCGACTTGTCTAACGGCCGAATTGACAATATTGACCACCAGGTGCCCATTGAATGCCAGACGGTTCATATGCGTCAGTACAATCCTATACAATAATGTTTCTACGCGTATGTTGATGTTTCGTACATTTTTAAATATATTAGAAGAATATGAGAAAGAAACATTTCGTGTATCTGATAAAATTTGAAGGGTATTATGAATTGTTTAAGGCTCGCATTCGGAAATAATTTTAATCTATACTTTTCTTGGCAATAACCAGCGTCTACTGGTAGCGCTGTGCCTGGATTAAGTGCCGGAGGGGGACTGTCTTTTCTGTCGACTGAAGAACGCGATGACGAAGAGTCAGTCAGTGATTTACGCTTTCGACTGCGGGAAATGTCACATATTTATCGAAGTAGACTACACGATTGTCACGAGAAACAAACCAGGCAGAAGGAACAGATCAATCGACTGCAATCAAAGGTAATCTATCTTTTGCTTGGGTTCGTGTAGCTACGTGCGGCACATATTTGCTTTTAAATGTCTTTGAAATTAGTACAATCAAATAAATATTAGGGAGGATTAAATTGTATTTTTATATCATTGTAAAAGTTAAATTGAGATCCGTATGTATTTGACAATTTTCTTAATCAGTCAGCTTAAAAATATCAGCGAAATATCTCTAAACATCCGAATAATATCTAATCTTCGGGCTGCATTAGTGCGAATGTTGAAAAGATCTGAATATCATTCTCATAGGATGTTAATATAATCTAATGCTGGGGGAAATATTTATTTATGGCTGCAGAAGTAACGATCTGTGATTGTATAATGAATACAACCCTATTAACACACCATGCATAACTACTTCTTGATGCGCTACAAACTTCTTAAGCAAATAAACACAATATGAGTTGCATTGATATAAAAGAGAAGTTAATTGTGCACACATTACAGTGAATGCCAATAATAAACGGAATTTCAACAAGTATAATTTGCAATATTTTTACGTTGATTAAAGTGCAAAAATTTATAGCGCACATTATACCCTTTTTATTAGAATTTCAACTAAAAGGTAAAAATAATAACTCAAAAAAAGAAAATTATTTTGCCATTTGTATAAATCTGTCCTCGTTATATATATATATATATATATATATATATATATATATATATATATATATATATATATATATATATATATATATATAGAATGCAGTACAATTTGTATTTGTAAGTCAAAGCTTTTAATAACAAAGTGGAAAATACCAGTTTACTTGGAGAATAATCAACAACACATTAAAATATTTCATTCATATATATCTTTGGTTTTTATTTGTCTATCTGGAAAAAAAACTAGTCTGATTTTCAGTTTTACTTCTATTTCTATTTGGTGGTTTAGTGCGGTTTGATTTGTGAATGCATTACCTTCATCTCTGTGTGTATCTCTATGTGTGTATGAGTTATTCTAATTATATTACAGAGTGATTCTTTGGCTCTAGTTATTCTCGCATTAATGGACTGAGTTTTGACCAGGTGTTCAGTTTGTTGGCTATTACGTGGGCGAATTATTTTTCTTCCCATATGGCCTTTACGTACAGCCCTGGATTTGAGTGTTTTTGGCTGGTTGGTAACAGCACAGTTTGTGCGGATTCCCGAGTCGATTGTCTATATTTTTGTGCAAAATCTGGAACTGTAATTGTTTTCCTAATTTAACAAATGAATGCAAGCTTGTTGAGTTATTCATTCAAGTATAATTTGTATACCACTGAACCAGATACTTATCAGTTCACACTAAGATTGCTGCAATTCTTGCTAATTTTGAGGATTCCCCAGTAAATACGAATATTATCTAAACAATGAGCAGCTCTTTCATTTGAAACTGTTTATATATATATATATATATATATATATATATATATATATATATATATATGTGTGTGTGTTTATGTGTGTGTTTATGCTTAAAAATCTGCCATATTTAATCACTTCAACTTGGCTCGCAGCGGACAGACTGATCAACAATAAAAAGAAAGATATTCTGTTGGATTTAACTGTTCCGTTTCATGTTATTTAAATTAATTTCAATTTCCGTAAATGCGTGACTAGCATACATGAGACAAATAAAAGAAATTTAGTGTATTTTATAGCAATAGTTCTTTAAAATTATAGTTTAATTGAGAATAAGATAAATGGAGGACGAATTATTCAAAGAGAAGGAGATACAGATAAAAGGTAAAGTAATTATAACTAGGTGTACAAAATGACGTACTGTTGTTATCATAAAGCACGGAATAGAAGATTAATATTTATTAAATTTAAAGAATTTCATATTTGGTTTGGATTCCATGTTGATGGGTAATAGTATGTATACTTACAAACCAAAAATACGTGTGTCGGAATCCCAATCACAGCTCTGTTTTCGTTTGAGCCGCACCAATTTCGAGCGAACTGTATGCCTGTAGAATGTTTTCTGTTAAATATAATGCCCTTTTATTGATAAAATAAAAGTCAGGCGTGTATAAAGTAATAAATTATCATTTTCTTTACTTGCTATATTGTCCGCCACTTAAAAGTAGATAAGCATTGAAATTTGACACCATCTAACGTGTGTGATTTAGACGGCTTACACGACCAAGAAATTAGAAGTGTAAACCTGGTTAGCCAAAAAGTTAAACAAAATACGTTTTTCTATTCTGTAGTGAGGGGATTTAATAGCTTGACTTTGGATATAAAATATAATGTTTTTAAAACCCGTTTTGATTCCTGTCCCTTTATTATTTTCTTGCTGAATAGGAGCAAAGCAATATATAATTCGAATATTAACAATGCATACATTGGTAATATGGCTAATTGGACTTAGAATTGAATATTTTAACAACACGGATACATCTCAAAAAACAAAAGACATATGTTGTAATAAACTAAAAAATAGCATGCATTGGGCAGATTCGTTGACGGGAGAATAAATACATGACAGAGCCAAATAATCACGGTTTCATTATCCAGACGCAGCAATTTGATCCGCTATCGCCAAGTGTTAAATAATAAAAAATCGGTAAACATATATATATATATATATATATATATATATATATATATATATATATATATATGTCGTGACCCAGGCTCAAACCGTAGTACGGATGCTTAGGAATCGTGCGCGTATAGATATATATGTATGCGTATTTTTTGTCTGGTAATGAAAATTTAAAGATTCAAATTAAGTTTATCAAGCTCTTTGTTTATGCGCTATTGAGATAAACTTTGCTTGGAGGTACAACATACCCTCAGGTAAACTAGTATTTGGAATTTGACAGTCTCCATGTGTCAAATTGACGTGATTTAATTTTTGTTTTAAATCATTATCAGTAATTAAGATGATAAAAACTAAGCAATGGTCTACAAAATAGAGTATTAATATCATTATATGCATTATTTAAATAAGGCCAAGCGTCGATTGTTAACGAAAAACTTGCAAACATCTTTTTTTCAAATTGTTTCCCTATTGCTTTGATACCAGACTATTAAGAATTAATATAGCTAATATAGCTAATTATAAGTGTTTGAGGTAAGTCTACGTATCTCAAAAAAGACGAATGGTTGGTCCACATAGTTGATTTGGGTAACATTATTGGAATAATCAAGGCTAAATCAATCTACATTCTTACGTATTTTCTTTGCAGCATTAGTTTTCTCTGCTATTGATTGCTTTAATAGACAGAGTAACTTTTATTCAATTGTCTTTTTGATTGGCTTGATTAAAATCTTTATTTATAGTGATATTGACTGGTAGAAATGTAAAATGATTTCCGGCACAACTGTAGATTGTATTCGCTACGAAATGCAAAGTTGATTCAGGTCTAGTTGCGTTTGTTATAAACTAGCATGTCTGTTAACAAAACTATTGAGTTTATTGTTCTACATTTCAATCCTAGCAACTGGCGTTGGTGGTCAAACTGAATATCATAGTTTAAATTCAACTCATTCGACCAATGACGTTTGACCTAAATGTGGAAAAAATGAACGGAAATATATAAAGGAAGTACACAGATTTGATATTAGCGTCAATCCACTTCCGTTAAACCAGTTTTCTGATATTGCAATAAAAACTTTAATTCGCACGTTATGAAGGGAATGAAGGTGGGTTTGCCACGTTTTGTGACTGGTTAAACAAAACTGAAGCGGTGCTTATCTCAGGTCTGAAGGTTGATTTAAGTAATACTTGCAACTTTCCGCGGAATCAATGATAACATTCGTTAAAATAGATTTTGGAAACGATAGGCGGTGATTCTTCTCATTTACAAATTTGACGTCCAGATGTTTCTTGTAATCAAAAGAGCTATAAATGAGTAAGACTACCATATTTAGCTCTTTAGTTTAAGTATTTGTTGGATCAATTTCTGAAAGTGACATTAACATCCTTAATGTATATATATATATATATATATATATATATATATATATATATATATATATATATATATATATATATATATATATATATATATATATATACCCAAATAAATCCTTTGTATTTGACCAGATTTAATGGCAACTTTTCTATGAAATGTTTTATTTACACGAGGTTTATAGAGATGGCACTCTGTTAAAAATAGAGTTTTTAGATGAGGCACCATAAGATTTTATTTGACTCTGAGTATATTTAGTTTTAATTAATTAAAACAGTTCCGCGATCTGGGCCACATTATAAAACTCCATTTGTCATATATACTCCTAAGTGCTTTCAGATTTACGAAAAATTAGATATTTTCTTTGAACCAAAATTATTTTTGCGCGCGATGATCACGATTATTTAAATCAAGATTTTGATCTTTATGTAAACAAAATTTCAATTCTTCACATATATTTATCAGCATAAACAAATCGTTTTGTAATGTCGTAAAAGCACATCATACAGTAGACCGGTTTTGTCCATACTGAGAACCCTTCTGGTACAGTCTAATTTTTTCTCGGACAGAGCTCGAACCTGGGCACGCCTGATGTGGGGTTTGTTGTTCTAGCCCCCGAAGTGTGAAAGGGTGGCCCAGTGGTTAGAGCAACAGATTACGAATCAGACTTGCCCAGGTTCGAGCCCTGCCCGCGGAAAATTCTGGACCGCACGTGAAGAGTTCTGAATACGAACGAAACCGGTCTATTGGATGCATTTCTTTTTCTACATAGTATAATGCTTAGTTTATACAAAAATAGGCCTTTTCTTTATTAGTTATTCTACGAGATAGATTAATTATAATTCTGTTAAGTTTATAACATAACGATGGGGTCATTACTTTTTCAACATGATTATAATTAGCATATGAATATAAAATATATTTCGGTTAAATTAACAAATGAAGTCGACAAATTATTTAGGATATACACCGCCAAGTGATAAAAAAATGAATAATTAAATTTCTTCACAGCACAAGAAAACGAATATCATCATATTGAAATATCGTATCATTTCTCGTAGTACAATGGAAACCCCCCGAGACCCTGAAAATCTATTAAAAATACTTTTATAGTGTAATACATACATTAGGACGATTTCCAAATAAAGAAATATCGAAAGCACAATCCCCTAATTAAAAGTTTTTTACTCGCACTAGTTATTGCCCATTTGAAAACTGCCAAGTATATATCACCAATTGAAGCAAGATGGAAGATGTCCATTTGTAATTAAGGCATCGCGGATCAGTTAATAAGTATTTTAACGGCCTATTTAATGACCACATGCTCATCTTCTTAATTTACCGTGACGGCGGCATTGTTATAGCAGCAGCAGACCTCAAAATTAAAAAATTACGATGTGTAAGTAGCTGTTTTTTATCAAATTTCTTTCAGTGAAGTAATCAAATTTGGGTGGCTAAATCAGCGCAAATCAACTTAAGTTCAACCAGTTGTCTGATATTGCAATATAACCATAGTTCGCATGTTATGACGTGAATGAGGGTGGTTTCGCCACGTTATGCCACAAGTTCAACAAAACTGGAGTGGTGCCAATCTCAAGTCCACATGGTTGGTTTAAGTATTGCTTGCAACCATCCACGGAATCAATGACTGTTTTATGATAACATTCGTTAAAATAGATATTTCTTTCAATAAAGTACACAAAATTGGGTGGCTAAATTGAAGGAACTGCACATCAACTAACGAAAACCGCGCTCAACACTTAAAAGTCTAATTGGCACAATATAGTGTAAACGCCCTTGCTTCAAGTAAATGCCGTACGACGATTCAAAATCAGTAAGGAGTCAAGGAAAGCTGAGTTAGTGCTGTTGGGGGGCCCTTATTAGGGCCGGTATTGCCACGTTATACCACAAGTTCAAAAAAACTGGAGTGGTGCCTATCTCAAGTCCACATGGTTGGTTTAAGTATTGCTTGCAACCATCCACGCAATCAATGACTGTTTTATGATAACATTCGTTAAAATAGATATTTCTTTCAATAAAGTACTCAAATTTGGGTGGCTAAATTGAAGGAACTGCACATCAACTAACGAAAACCGCGCTCAACACTTAAAAGTCTAATTGGCACAATATAGTAAACGCCCTTGTTTTCAAGTAAATGCCGTAGGACGATTCAAAATCAGTAAGGAGTCAAGGAAAGCTGAGTATAGTCTTATTAGCCGGTATTAAGTACGTTACATCACAAGTTCAACAAAACTGGAGTGGTGCCAATCTCAAGTCCACATGGTTGGTTTAAGTATTGCTTGCAACCATCCACGGAATCAATGACTGTTTTATGATAACATTCGTTAAAATAGATATTTCTTTCAATAAAGTACTCAAATTTGGGTGGCTAAATTGAAGGAACTGCACATCAACTAACGAAAACCGCGCTCAACACTTAAAAGTCTAATTGGCACAATATAGTGTAAATGCCCTTGCTTCAAGTAAATGCCGTACGACGATTCAAAATCAGTAAGGAGTCAAGGAAAGCTGAGTTAGTACTGTTGGGGGGGCCCTTATTAGGGCCGGTATTGCGCTCTCCGGAAAATGCTGAAAATGTTAGTGTAGCGGTGTCTAGAAATACTCCTGGACACTTGAGACCAGCTCTGGTTGATTGGGTTGTTGTTTCTTCTGTTGTGGCGTTGACATTCGTGTTGAGTGAGTAGCAGAGTAATCTCGTTGAAGATCTACAACAACTGGCACACTGAAGGGATGAAAGTTAGATGTTGCTCCCTCTCACTAATTGTGCAGCAACAAGATTGGCATGACTGAAATTGCCAATGTGTGTGTGTGAAGCAAGTCCAAAAATCAGCGTAGGTGTCGATAGCAGACAGCACGCACACGTAACGCACAGAAGAAGGCAAGCACGACAACTGACTAGCATGGTAAATTCACCCTGGTTAAATAGCCTTATTTATCGCACGCCATTGGTTAACGGAAAATTCGCTTGTTTTTGATTGGTGCCGCGTAAATTATATTTGAATTTCATTTACGCAATACGTCGGCGAATTGTTTTTGAGTCGTTACAATAGTATTTTATTGTCCACGAATAAGAAGATGCAACCAAAAACGTTTTTGAGCCACCACACCAGACTCCATCTTTACAGACATCATAAAACGCACAATTAGTTGCATATTTCGCAATTTTGCAGTTATAATAGAATCAGACCTGGCATCAAGAAAATGCATTGCGATATAATAAAGAACCACAAGCCTAGCGCCAACAAGGAGCACTGTGGATTAAAGCAGATATGCATATTTTGGGGGAAAAGGAATTATCAACTAAAACGAAAAAGGGGCAACGAAAACTACAGGCGTACACGTTTTTCTCAAATAAGTATTTAAGCACATGTTATAAAGATGACTTTTCGAAATATTCATAAATTTGTCTAAGGTTGCTTTATAATGGCCGATTTCATACAATTGCACAACTGAACTGAAGGCTATGTTTAACAAGCGCACCAGATAAGCGGTAAATAAGTACTGTCAGAACAACTCAGTCGTAGGGGGGGGGCGAAAATTGTCCACGTTTAATTACCTCTTGATTCAGAAAATTTCTGTCCATCTAACTGTATAAATTTAAATTTCTTATGGTCGCTCAGTTTAGTGAGGCATAATTTCACGTTGTACGTTAACTAAAACAAACGATTAATGAAATAGAAATGGTTAAAAGCCTAAAAACATAGGTCGAAAAATGTGCTCTATTGTCTAAAAAGTTTAAAAATTATTTATGTTAATTCAAAGCAGACATACTATGAAATAAGTATTTTATATTTACTTATATATATAGTTTATTATTTTTTATTTTTACCTTTATATTTATTTTTGAAGTTTATTTTTTAGAATCGTAGTTCTTTATTATATGTTACCTGCAAATTTGTATATCACTTTTCAATAACATTATACTTACATATTTTTATTGGTATTTATGGTTTTTCAGGTTGTTGAATACAAAGACAGAGTACTGCAGTTGGAAGATAACGTGGATAAGCTAAAGACAGAAATAACGAACGCGAACAGAACGGTAAGTTGGGTGTTATGCTGGAAGTGCATATATACCGGAGCATTGGTATTTACGAATGAAACTAAGTACTCAAGTAAGTTTTGTAAACTTTCTGTTAAGGTTGACAGAAATACAATTTAACATGACTAAGATATATATATATATATATATATATATATATATATATATATATATATATATATCTTAAAATTCTTAATCCAAATCTAGATGTCAATTTATAGTGATTTTAAATTAGAGATAAGAGGGCGAAGAAGGCCATTACCTAAAACCCCTTAAATCTAGGTGTAATCAAATATAACACTAGAAACATTATTGCTTCATACATATTTAGATTGACATAGCAACTGGTAAAAATAAGTTCTTAAATAAAATTTGCTAACATGAATTATGAACCAATCCTGTTGTATTTAACCAGTTGAAGAGCATAGATCAACTACCGTCAGTTACATGTGGTGACGCGTTTCAAACTTCAATAAACATCATCAGATTTCAACAGGAAACTGACTAACGGGGACCAAACCGCAATGTACGTTTATGACAGTAAATTTGCTTTGGTGTTCGTCCGGTTAAATACTAATCTGATTTAAAGAATTTCATCACCGTCCGCGCAATCAATGTTTGTTTAAGGAAGAAAAGCTAATTTTCCACAAAGTTTGAAAAAACCAGCGGTTTTAAAATATCTCAATCGATAAAAATTCACAAAATATGTGTAAAAAGGAAATCCGCAATCCAGCAGAAGAAACTGAACGAAAATCACATTTCCAGGATCTTCGTTCGAATTGAGGTCATACTGATATCGGCTAAACAACCTTTGCATGCAAAAGGGCGCTTTTTTATCATTACTATAATACTTCTATTTTTCAGTGAGATATTACCAACTCGTTTAGCGGTCATTAAAATCATTGATATATATATATATATATATATATATATATATATATATATATATATATATATCTAATTAGTAAGAAAAACATTAATAAAAAAATGGATAATGGCCATTTATTTCGAGAATACTAAACTTCGCTCTAAAAACTCATTTATAAACATTTTGAGTTTACGTTTGAATATGCGGGTGGTAACAAATATGACTCGGTTTTCTATTTCTTGTTTTGGCTGATAGGTAAGTGTGTATTCGTTTGTGTCTGTGTGTGTGCCTGTTTGCATGTAAAGGTCCTTCACTTTATCGCAAAGTGATGTCTGAGATATGTTCATTATTGTACATGGCTTCTGAGAATTCAACCATTTATGCGAATTGTACGCTGTAAATGTAAGATATGTGTATATATATATATATATATATATATATATATATATATATATATATATATATATATATATATATATATATATATATAAGCACTATCAGATTGATTTATTTCTTTTAACCATATCAACATCAGCGATCAAAAAATTATGGTGTACGATCTTATAACCACATTTTTCGCATGCTTTTTATATTCACACATGTAATTAAGTTCTGCTGATCTAATCAGCCTTACAAACAGATTGCTCATCTTGCCTTATCCGCTGTGGTTAACGCACAATTCTTTACAGTTCCTCTATTCAGCGCGTAATATTCGAAATTCATTTACGGGTATTTTTATCAGTGTACAGCTCATCATACAAATGATGACAAACAACAAATATGAATAAAAAATTTCCTCTAAACTGGTGAATCTCTACTTATGACGGCTAACACATATAATAGCTCCTGACACCTAACTGGATTGGTGCAAGACGCGTATATGCGTTTGTTAGTCTCTAACTTGTAACTATGCAGTTAAATATAGTTGCATATACGTGTCAATCCATCTAAGTGAAACTAGAGTAAATAAATTTTAATTTAATTCATGCTCGGGTCACACCAGTTGTTTTGTTCTTACCATGTGAATTTACATGATCAAGGATGAACTCATTGGTTAAGGAGGTGGACAAAATGATAGAAATCTAATAGAAGTAAATTAGTACAATGTTTAGTGAGAAAAACATTAAAATAAATAGCTTAATTAAAATATGAATTGAAATTACTGAAGATCAGACATATGTGGGGTAATCAATCGGGTCAGGTGTTTATATCAAGACCGCAAACCTTGATTATATTAATTATATCACCACCTGCGCAACCAATGCCTGTTTAATTATAATGAGTAATGTTCAACTAAATAGGGGCCCTAAATTATCGTATGTAATTTGATACAAAGATAAAGAATGAAATTTTGATGGAATGTGCTGTAAAATTATTATTATTAGCATTGAGCAAATTTATAACTGGACAAATAAGTTAACCGTAATACAATATTCTTGGAAGTTCGCTTATTGCTTTACGATACTATTGCTCTATTCCATCATAATTTAAGATTTACATGATTTTCTGACGATGAATTTTACATATCTATTTGCGATGATTAAAATGTATTCTTTTATTCACCATTTGGACCAGTTTTTCAGCCAGGATGTAGCTAGTGGTAACTTTCGATTCAACATTTTTAAAATAAAATAAATATTTATTTTGCATTTGATTCTTAAAGTATTTAGAAACGAACGTTTTTGAATTTTTAAGAGAAATGATGTTTTACACAAAAATTATTGAAAAATTACCTGATCCCTTCCATATCTAACAAGGTTATTACGACATCCATAATGTTATAAGCGTCAAATTAGCCCTGAATATTTCGCAATTTCTACTTAATTCAACATTTTTATGCTGTAGATTTGTTATTCTACGGCTTCTAATACTCCTTGATTTTAAGACTCTAACTTTAATCATATGCGGATGATTGGAAATTTAGTTTAAAAGGATGCCCTAGTTATCATAATTCCTAAGCACATACTCTTCTACTATCGAATCAATTTGAGTTTATTTAACATTCAGAATAGATAATTCACTTAATGATTACTTTTTAATTTTAATTTATGATAAAATATAAATTAATTATCATTCAAGTATCGTTTTTTTTTAAATTTTGGCTTCAGGGGCGTCATATATAAATTATCTTTCACTAAGTAATGCTTAAAGTTGTTTGCTGTCGGATCAACAAATCACTGTCTCAAATGGAAAACTCTAATTTGTTTATTAATTCTTTTTTATTTGTGAAAAAGCTAGAAGCCATGCAAATGGATATCATCTGCATAATATCTCGGATCGATTTGAATATTAACGTATGTTTAAACAGAAAAGGATGAAAAAATTTCAGTTAGATACTGTATGTGGCGGAGAACTAGAATATTTGCTATTGTGTTTTAGGTTTTGCGCATCTAGTAAAACATTATTTCAAATATGACCAGAAGGATAAACCAAAATCATTATGAATGGAAAATATAATCTTTTGCACATTCGTTTTGTGCCTACTGGCGACTTAACTGTAGGAGCCTGTGATACGCCCTTTACCCATTATATATTTGAGTCACGAATGAGAGAAAATAGGACGGTACAATCTCCTATACGAATGTGTAAACCTGTAGTAGTGAAGCTAACATCATGTAAAGTCTTCATATAAAGTCTTCGGCAATGTGAGTTCGAAGCTACCTTACAATATATAATATATATACCGAGCCTGTAAAGGGTACCAACACTAGGGCTGTTGTTTCAGTACTTGATACCAACATTATGGTGGCGAAAAGGTAGATGATATAATCAAAATGGTTGCCGGATCCATACATGATACCAACACGATGGAATTCAATGTATGATAAAGTAAGGTGATAACGTCTCCTACTGATGATTTGCCAATAAGTACGCAATGAATATGCACGTTATTTTATTTTACGTTTATGCTGTCTTTGGTTTATCCTTCTGGTCATATTTGAACTAATTTATTACTAGGTGCACAACACCTAATACATACTTGCATATATATTAGTTCTCCGCCACAAATAGTATCTAACTGTTATATATTGAATTGAATGATGTCATGATTACAGCGAAATGTGATAACTGATATCGATCAAGGCCAGAGTGTATGGATTTGCTGGAGTAACAGGTGTTCAGAAATTTTTGTAATTCTCAATTTTGGTGAAGTTTAACATAAATTGATATTCATCAGGTTCGTATCATGTACCGACTCGGAAACCATAGTGTTAGTACCATTTACTTTTCGGTACAATATATATATATATATATATATATATATATATATATATATATATACTGATGAATCGTCATTTAGCACGAAACAAATGTGCACGTGATTATATTTACTGTTCATGCTTTCTTTAGTTTATTTTTCTTGTCATATTTGAGCTAATTTTTTACTAGGTGCGCAACACCTAATACACTATGTAATCTTTTCAATGTTATTGTTACCTGTATATTTGTGTACCCTCAATTTTTATATTGTTCACACGTATTGCTAATCATATCCAAATAATAATACGTAATCAATTTGTGAATTAAGTAGTACTGGTATTTAATTTTTCTGTGAGACAGATCCTCGGGTATTTTATATTTTGATGAACGTAAGAAATGAAATTTACCATACAAAAAAATGCGTGCGTGACTATCTCTTTGTATGGTAGGGCTACAATTTTCTTGTTCCAATTCCGCATTAGTAATTTTGTATTTGAACATTAATTTTACTTTATATTGTCACATAACAATATTTAGTTTTTTTAAATTATTATATTACTGCATTATCTAATTATTCGTACATCCTCTTATTAAAATTTGACTAACTCATCAAAACTTTCGCACCTGCTCCTTACGCTTTCAAACATAGAAAATGGTTTAAAGAATCACTGTTTACAAGGGGTAATGATGAAAATTATTTGATTCATGATTGCGAAATTTGGATATATAATATTTATATATATATATATATATATATATATATATATATATATATATATATATATATATAAGACATTATAAACTAAGCATAGTATAAGATAGCAAAGGCAATTCCTCCATTAGAACTGATTTGTCCTCATTGGGATCACTTAATTTGCTGTCCGGTTCGAGTTGTTCTACGACAAAATTCTGGACAATGCGTAACGAGTTATCAATAAGTACGGGACCGGGTTTCTGGGTAAATTTCGCTTATTAAACTATAAAATGCTTAATTTCTTCTGACAAATATATATTATGTAAGTGTTTGGTGCTTATCTCAAACGGGCAACCGTGATGGAAATTAATAAATGTAACATTGTTTGTTATCCACTCTTTTCAAACTAAACGTTATCATTATCATTTAAAATAAAAAAAAAACAGCCGGTATATTTAGACACGGAACGCAAGTAAAGAGTAAATTGCAAAAAAATTGATAGGAGAGTTAAGTCAAGCATAACGCGTGTGTCACAATTGCGATAATTGAGGCAATGTACTTTTACATAATTAGAAAAATAAAAACATGTATTGATGACATAAGCCTAAAACTTGATATGCATATGAATTTCAATTTTTTTGTAGTTTACAAATGCGAAAAATGAAAATAAAATATAAATAATCCCGTGTATGGCTAGATCTATAAAAATCTTGGTACAAAAATATTTTGTTTTTCGGCTTGGTATTTATTTCTTTAAATCAAGTCTGCGTGCTTGAAGTAAACACCAATCCCAGTGGACTGGGTGTTTACTTCATGTCACGCAAACTTGATTTAAAGAAGTGTTACCACCACCCACGCAATCAATTATTGTTTAAAAGTGGTATTTATTTGTTTATTTTGCCATTCGTTTTATTTGTACCTTTATCTTATACACAAAAAGTAATAAATGGTTTGTTTTCTTTTTTAATTTGTATGCTTAGTTGCTATATTTTAATGTATAAACTCCTCAGGATGTAGGCCTACGAATAGATGAATTAATCATAAATTAATTTAAAATAAATTAAAACAATAATCGAAAATTATGTTAGATTGACAACAAATATTTGCTAATATTGTTGGCACAGTGTTTGAGTAATTGTGCCAGTAAGTTTGTTTCAAACGGTTTTAATGCGTGCGATGTCATATTTGTTTTCAATATGCGTTATTTTCAAACTTTGATATTATTTGTACGTTCATATAAGAATCATTCCTTTGGTTTGGCTTATTATGACAAGCCAATTATAATAGTTATTTAAATTAGCTTCACATTATCAAGGAATACAAGGTTAAAAATGTAGATGTCTAGATCTAAACTGTTAAAAAGTAATAGAATCAGATATTATTTATTTCTGGGATTAAGTTCAAACAATGTTACTAAGTCATTACCAAAATATCAAATGATTATATTAATAATGAAACAGCTGAATTTCATCTTCAATAAACAAAGGAAACACAGATATTGCTCAATATTTTCTAAACATATAATAGAACATTTACCAGTTCAGCCTGGCAATACAAAAGTTTTTATTTGGCATTAAATCATCAACTAAGTATATGTAACTCATTAAATAATGGGTAAATGCTGCATCTCAACGAAGCATAACGTCCATACCATTTTTATTGATTTATTCACTCGGTTTTTTATTATTCAACTATTAGACGACCTTTCATTAAATGGTGTACATCCTTATGAATATGGTTAAAAAAAATGTATATTTACTTCCCTACTATTGATTGATTGAAATTTGGTCTAGTGGAAACGTTTTCTTTTAATCCACAATTATTCATTACGTTATTTTTATACATAACACATGTAGGCCGCCAGTTGTCTGAGCCACCACATCAATTGATTTTATTTAGGTTGAGTAATTCCGGAAAATGATTATTTTAATTTGCTCAATCTAGTAACATTTGACGCTATATGTTTTCCAAACAGAATATTTGCAGTATTCTCAAATCAATGCGTTATATTATCAGCCAAACTTCAGACAAACGAAATATTAAAAAAAATATTTTCATGCATTATGATATAATTTAAAGTAATCATACTTGTATATCAATCAGGCATGCATAAATAAAATATCTCATTTCAATTTGAAGTCAGCCGATAAAAAATTCTGTTTACCTATTGCCTCATATATGTTGTGTGCTAGCTGATCTTTCTAACGGAAAACAGAAGACATATGTATCGGAAGAAAAACCATAAAAACCAGTAGCTTCTGGAGATATAATATGAATGCAATTTTATATTTTGTGTTTTGCCTAACTCGTAGCAAGTTGATTCAGATAGGATCGAAAAGATAAGCCAAAATCAGCATGAACAACAGGACTTGTCTTATTCACACGCATTTAATGCTACCTAGTAGCATATCAATAGGATACGCCGATACACTTCAATCCTACTATATATTTCTTATGGAATGTGGGATAGTTAGACTGTACAATATTCTATCCGTATACGTATCAATGTAATAGATGAGTCCTTTCAATACGATTTTCTTCACAATGTGGCTTCAAAACGAACTGATCATAAATTTCGTGTGCGAAATTTGTGAAGGGTGCTATTTAAGGCTTTTATGGATGAGTCGCATACGTATTTTATGAAGAAGAGGGCAAACTAGACGGTGAAATCCCTTATACGTATGTTTATTGAATGATAGTAGAATCACCTTTAAAAATGCATTTTATTTAAATGTTGTATCGAAAATAAATTAAACCAAATTGCACTTGAAACACCTCTTATTTGCCACTAACTATACTGAATAAATTCCAATATTTCTTTATGGTTATTTTATACACGGCGAATACGAGATTTTATATGCTTTTAATGAGGAGTCTGATTTCCTGCTGACCAGAAACAATGTTAATGTTGTGAAATTTTGGGAAAAAACTTCGAGAGCTGCTCACGTGTTGAACTTTGCACAAAAACGCATATATGCGAATTTCACATGCCTGAATTAAACATAGGATGTCATTTCACTTTTCATTACTATTTTTTCTCATTTTCAACTTTGAGGCGACAACGATGCCGCTTTCTCTATTTATGTTAAACTGAAATGTGTGTTAATTTTAGCATAAAATATCATTCTTCATAGAACTGATTTGTGCACATATATTTTCTGCATTTTTTATGCAGTATTTTCCTATTATTCAGCTTAAACTTGCTGCTTCAGTAACTGATTTGTCAGTCCATGATTTCACCATGAGATGTTTTCACATTATCAATATTTATATACATGTATTTAAGTCCGATTTAAAACGTTCTAACTTGTTTCCAGCTTCAGGACACAACAGATAACTTGACGGAGCGTCTTAACCAGGCAGAAGCAAGAATAAAATCACGCGACAATGAGCACAATCTGGATTTGGAGTCGGCATTAAATAAACTTCATGAGGAACAGCAAAGGTAGGTCTATTTTCGACGAAAGACACATCACGAACGGAGTATTTCGATTTTATAATAGTATATTGATGGTTCTAAACAAAGGTTTGAAACTAAACTTTTTTGTATTGAACTGTATTTAAAACTGGGGTGATGTATCGTAGAACATGAGCTGCATATAATTAAATCCCGAATGAAATTTTAATTCGATATATATATATATATATATATATATATATATATATATATATATATATATTGAATCGAAGATTAATATATGTATATATATTGAATCGACGACTAATATATATATATATATATATATACATATATATATATATATATATATATATATATATATATATATTGAATCGACGACTAATATATATATATATATATATATATATATTGAACATATATATATATATATATATATATATATATTGAATATATATAAACTTATATATTGCCATGTGAAATTTATCATTGCATTATATATTGCATTAGTGTACAACACGTATAATTACATGTCCGTGGTGACAAGTTAGTACTTAAATTCATAAGAGGGTCCAAATAGCTTCCACCTGAAGAAAAGTTTAAATAAAACGGAATTATTTATCTTATGACTTAAAAGATTGTCTAGTGTAAGGCAAGAATCGCGCACTGGATAGGATCCCAGACACCAAAGCAAATGTGCTATAGTTCAACTCCCGTTCACGGAAAATTATGAACAGTAGTTGACAAGTTTTCAATAAGGACGAATCCGTCTACTGGATGAATGATCTTTGCTACCCGATGCAATATTTTTTTATTCTGATCATATATATATATATATATATATATTGCATATAGGTTTATTGTAATATGCTCGATTTTAAAAAAACCTTTCGGGCCACATTAAGCCAGAATAAGTTTATGATTGGTAGAATAATTATTTAACAGTAGACGGATAAATATTGAAGAATTAATTTTAAACTGATTGTATCTGCGTTTTTGTTATTTTTACTACATTACACTATAACTATATTACGATTATACAACAAAATTAAAAGAATATTTATTCTTGGTGTCTCGTTGCATTAAAATATCCGCTTCATTATATAATAAATTTACAACACGATGCGAGGGTATGTATATAATTGGAATGGTGTTAAGATCAAGATCACAACTTTGATTTAAATGATCTTTATCACTGCCTCGCAACTAATGAACATTTAACCTCGCCAAAGTTAAAGCAAAAGAGTTCTTTTATTTTAAAATTTGATATAACTTAATATATTTAGTTCGTATTGAATACAGGTATATTCCTTATAACTGTGTATTAGGTGTTGGGCACCTAATATCAAATTATTTCAAATAGGACCATAAGGATAAACCAAAGGCAGCATGAACGGGAAAGTGTAATCCGTCGCACGTCCATTTCGTGCGTACTGGCGACTCATCAGTAGGAGCCGGTATTACGCCCTCTATTCACCATACAGTTGGGTGATGTATGTGGTAAAATACGACGGTACAGTTTCCAATACGAATTTGTATACCAGCAGTAGTGAAGTTAACTTCAAATAATTTCTTCAACAATGCGACGTAATGCTAAATCACTATATATAATATATGCCGAGCGTGTAAAAAATACCAAAATCATGGTTGGCTAGTCAGTAAATAGTACCAACAATATGGTTACCGAGTCGGTGCATGGTAACAACACAATTGATATGCTAAATTTCACCGAAATTGAGAATTACAACCCCGTCCTTATAAACTTAGATTCTGCGGCTAAGCGATGAAGTTTTGAGATAAAACGATTTGCCGCATTAATCAGCCTTTTTTATTATTTATTCTGAGATATTTACGTATGCATCATTCATAATTTGATAATTGTTCCAATGTACATTCGTGATTCTTTTCAGAAATCGATCAAGCTCTGATTCTAGATCTCGATTATTTTACGTAGTGCTGCCTATTTGAATCCGTGTACATTGTTCCATACTAATTTTAAAAATTTAATAGAAAAGGTAATAGGGTAAAACATCCTATGAACTAATCAGTATTTTAAACATACGCACATTTTCCATTATTATTTAATTGTGATAAGACCTATGGGGTGGCTCTGATTGAATTTTGAAGTAAGCGTTCATAGACTGCGCTATGACTAAAAAATGAATGTAAATAGGCATTACTAGATTTTCATTATTTGTTCCTTTCAGTTAAAAAGTGGTTTTAACATTTCAGTACCCGGGGAGAGGACATCTTAGAGTGAGCCTACACTGACTGCCATACCTTGATGTTGTCAAGGTTAACATTTGAATTTCAATTAAACAGGAAAAATGTGGAAAATGGATTTAGCATCTCTGTGGACTTTATTTGTGTTTTTTCATTATAAAGAGCACATGAGAAGAGCACATTCAAATTCCCTCACTTATCGTATATCACTGCAATTAGCACCCTCCTGTTTGTTTGGTGCTTCTGGCGTTTCCACGTATCTTAATAAAAGATTGGAAGTTCAAGTAAACTTTGTACAAACTTTGTATTTGAGCTATAATTTAAACTTAACAATAGGCTACCGATCGATACTACACAAAACTAGTAACTGACTGTTTAAAACCCTTGTCAATGCACACTCATCGCAATTTCTGTTCATTTGGGAAAATAAATTTCATGCATTTTTTTAGAGCAAGTGAACTGTCCGGACTGAACAGTCAATTGCGGCGGCAGCTGACACAGATGGAGGAGACAAATCGAAGTCTTAGCCAGGAAAACTCGCGTTTAACTCATGCCTGGCGCCAGGTGGCACAACGACTTGACACACGCGAAGCGGAGTGGCAACGCGAGGAGGCAGCGTTCAATGAGTACTTTTCGGCTGAACACGCGCGTCTATTAGCGTTGTGGCGGGCTGTCGTCTGCTGTTACGTCAGCCTTCCGAGTATAGGACAAATCAGACTGGGAAAGATCTCAAATCCGGGTAAGTCCAATTTTTCTTTTTATTCTTAAATTTTATATCGTTTTATATAAAAATTTCTTTATTCTCCATTCGACGGTTCATGATTTGTATTAGTTTTTTTCCAGTAAATGACAATAAACTATTATTTGCTATTTCGTTAAGAATTGATTTTTTAATTTACACATTTTTATATGGGAAACAAAAAATCAATTGTGTGCGTCACCTCCAGTTCAGTTTCCCTTATTTTACACTCTCTCCATGTTTAAATTTTTAGATCTTGTTTTGCCTTTCAACATAATAGGCAATACAATTTAACAATAATTGAATGCGCGGGTGGTGGTAACAATTTTTTAAATCAAGTTTGCGAGCTTGAAGTAAACACCAACCCCATTGTATTTAACCAGTCGTAGTACAACATTGCTGACGGTATTGAAATGAACATTTATATAATTAAACGAACATTGGTTGCGCGGGTGGTGATAACAATTATTATAATCAAGGTTGCGGTCTTGATATAAACACCTGACCCATTAATTACTTACATATGTCAGTATAAACTAAGAATTGTGATAGTGTAGAAAAGGCAATTCATCCAGTTGACCGGTTTCCTATTTATTGAGAACTCTACAAGTAATGTCCAGAATTTGCCGCGGACAGGATATCGAACCTGGGCACGTCTGCTTCGGAATCTGGTGCTCTAACCACTGAGCTATCCTGCCGCACTCTACACTACACACAATTTTCACTTATATACTAACTAATGTAACTTGGTTAGTCAATTTTTCCTTTAGGTGGAGCTCATATGGCATCCATTTAGACCCAAAGTTCCAACTAGCCGCGGCAAATTCTGGCCAGTACTTGATGAGTTCCCAATAAGGACGAAACTGGTCTACTGGATGAATTGCCTTTTCTACACTATACAATTCTTAGTTTATACTGACATATGTAAGTAATTAATGGGTCAGGTGTTTATATCAAGACCGCAACCTTGATTATAATAATTGCTGACGGTAGTTTTGCTATATTTTTCAACGATTGGTTAAATACTATGAAACAGGTGTACCTTGCTGGTCAAAACACTTTGCGTCACTATTTCGCGTCAAGAAAAGTTGTATGAAGTACCAGTAAGTCTGACTGATCAAAGTAAGTTGTATGATGTTCTTAATATGGGAAATGTGGTAGTTATTATGTGAAATAAATTTATGTGACCTTCTTTAACAATTAAAAAATGAATCAATTTTTACCCTGTTAAGGAATACGAAAATTCCGTCATGTGAAAAAGACAGGTGTTTAAGTAGATATATTCTATAAGCCGACTAAGTCAAACACACAAAAGTTGTTAACAAATTGCCTTTTTCTTTGGTAACTTACCAATCAGAGCCGATCAATTTTATAAAAATACAGAAGTTTTGCGTTGGGCAACCCACTTTAAAACACGAAACTCCCGTTGTTTTGACAAATAGGTATAGAAGAAGACATAAGCAATAAATGTCAGGAGTAATTCTCGTTGGTCAGCTAATTCCATCATAACTCAGTTTAATGATCTTAGCAACCGGACGACTATTGGACGAGCGAAGTTCTGCTAACTCTTCTCCTTATAATACCAGTTCTTCTACCACATTCTGTGCTAATAAATCAGAAGACATGATAAAGCAGTATGCGATTCTTTATTATTGGAACTTAGAGTGCCAATTACACTAAAGCGTCTATGTTTAAATTATTTGTCGCTTCCCGTGTTAGAATTATATTAACGCGTACCTCTGAAACACCTGGCTTGCCAATATTGCCGATTTGTTCTCACATACCATATCAGTTTTATTTATTATGCTAATGATAACGCGCTGGTTTGTCTAAAAGAGAAATTCTCATGAAAACTAATTTATCGCAATGATACTTGTAATATAACTTGTACTTTAATAATAGAATACTTCAGCCCTTAACTTAGAAATGTTCATAACAATGTTAAAATCAAAAAAAATTATCGGTGCCTTGTTTAAAAGGAAATAATTGTTAATTTAAAATATTTCACAAAAAAAGTAATCAAATTTATGTTACTGAAATAGATATGTGCTGAAAAGAAAGGTGTGAAATGCATGATTAAAGTACCATCGGAAAGCTACAGTTCTACTCGTATTTGATTTAAAATGGAAGAAAGTTAACGTGCCCACAGATCTCTTGAATTTGTCTCTGTCAATTCCGCATCTAAAATGAAACAATGGAATTTAAAGATTTTGAAAAAAAATTATCTAAAAGTATTTCTTTATATTTAATTCAATTAAATCCCCAGAAAATCTAATCAAAAGAATGAAACTTCTCTAAGTTAAGCAATCTTGAATTAAATGGTTTTAGCTAAAACCATCGAGTAGTAACACATGAATTGTACAGAATAACGTTATAATTGGTTCAGCACCTCATGATTATACTGTTTACTGTTGATTTGGGAGACGTTCCCCGGAGCTCATCTGTATGCAACTATTCCAAATCTGTTTAAATGAAAAAAGAGAAAGCTTTCAATTTCAAGAAAATAATTACCAATAAGAAATACAATTTTGTTTCACTAGAGAGTGAATACATCATCAACTATTTTTAGTAATATTTTGGCATTGTTTAAAAATCTTTATTTTCAGATGCGTCAAGAAATAGTTCGGCATAGTCGAAATTTACAAACGGCCTGTGCAAGTTTTGCTAAAAACATGGAAGCGTCAATGGCAAGTCAAAAGGAAACGAAGCAAGGTGAACGACTGCCCCATTCTGATCACGTGAGTATTTAATAAATGAGCATAAGTTTTGATTGTTCCTTATCACTCCAATTAACATAATTCGAAGACATTCATGTTTCATTACAAGTTAAACATTTTCCAAGGTGTCAAAGGGAATTATCACATTTAAATGTAAAAGCTAAATTTGAATTGGAGACTCAATTGCGATAAGTAACGCCAAATTACTCATTCCAAAAATTTCGTAGAATTTTATTAAACCATGTGAATCTTTAATTTAGTGTTGAGATTAGGATTGTAAATATGAATTTATAGCTTATTTTTAACACTTATTTGTCTCCAATTAACAGCTTAATCTTATTTTGAGTGGTTGTACTGCTATTTTCTTTAATTGGACAATTTACTGTTCTATTAAATGTTCTGACAAATAACGTTTACACGGCGACTAATTTTATTTTAGTTTCTCACTACCATTAGCAGCATGTCTTTGGGGGAAAATCATTCCTTTTAAATTTGTTGAAATGTGATTTCACCGCCAGCAATATTGCACACCATGTGAAAATTTTGCTAATAGAATATATTTAGACTAGCATACTGCTTACGTAGTTATTACATGTCAGATACTTGTCTGTCTGCCGTGATGCAAACATAATTTTGTTTACCAGATATGGGTTGCGGTTGTTAAATTAAAAGTGGTTAACCAGATTTACATATCAACACACATAAACACACACACTATACAACACATACTATTATATATATATATATATATATATATATATATATATATATATATATATATATATATATATATATATATTATCAACTTAAAGCAATTATTGTAAAAAAATGGCAAATACAAACCATCAAGCAGATTAGTTTCGTCCTCATTTGACACACCTTAAGTATTTGCCGCAATTTTGGTGCCCGAGATTCCAACCAAAGCGTATTTGATTAAAAGTTTATCAACTTATTCCCGAGAGCACATTGCATGCAATTTTCAGTCAAATATCAATATAAATTTTATGCAGACGTATTTGAAAACTTAAATCAAGGCTACAATTCCTTACGTTGCGACTCTTGCAAGAAATTGATTTGAAGGCCTAATAGAGACGAAACCTATGTAATTGAGGAATTGCATTTGACGGCATACACAATATTCAAGTTAGAGTTATAATATATATATATATATATATATATATATATATATATATATAAATTAAATTCAACTATCAGAAGGTTATTTCAAATATAAATAAATATTCATATTTTGAATTAATAAATAAATCATATCTGAGGTATAAATTTATTATAAAGCAGGTATATAAAACAAAGCTAAAAATCGCAAAATATTGTACGTTGTCAGTTCAAACTGAAAATTGCATCATGAAGCAAAGACAATTCAGACATTAGACAAATTTCCTCCTCAAAAATCAGGTAAATAATCAGTTCCCTGTCGTGCAACATGTTTCTTTTAAAGCTTCATCCATATTAGTAACTCGTCAAGTTCATTGAGTAATTTGCTACAACCGAGGCTAGGATTGGGCTATGATCCACTGCGCCACTCCTGTTTCAAACGATAGGCACTTTTTAGTTATATACCAACTTATGTTTTGGTTAGCCATTGCTTCAATTGAAACCAAAATTGTATAGATTTCGGCCTAAATTTCTAACTAGTAAAATCCACAGATATGTCTTTATAGAGCACTCACGGTTCCACCTAGGAAGGACGTATTGAATAGATGGTTATGGCAGGATTTTGATTATGTATAATTTGTCAGTAAAAAGTAAGTATTGCATATGTCATAAACAGCAGTTCATCAAGCACACTGATTTGGTCCTTCAAGAAACTAGTAAAGTACTTGACAGAATTTTTCGGCAAGTTTTACGCGGTGGATGAGTGCAAATTTATGTCGTTTCGAAAACCGGCTGTGGCAATTTCCTAAAATACATATTGTTATCTCTCAAATAATGATACCAGACTATTTGATGTGTTGTATTTGCTATGTTATGCAATATTTAGTTTATACTGTCTACATACATAGAATCAAAAAGATGTGATAAAACTAATTATATTTTTAAAATAAATTATTAAAATTGCATGAGAGATCAAATTAAATTGGTTAACTAATCCATTGTTGAAATATTTATTTTCTCAATATTTGAAAATTACAGTATTTAATTCAGAGTTTTGAATTAACCACCTGTGCTACCGATGATATGCATTACATGCAACTTTTGGTTACCTGTCAACATAGACTATTTGGTCATTCTTTGTTTCAGGTAGATACTGCGTGGTGTCGCCTTTGAACTGTGGTTACAAATATTTCCTCCTGTCACATTATCGAATAATTATTAGAGCTAGGCACGCAAAATAAAATTCTGACATCCACGAATTAGTTTCAAATAATGACGCAGTTAGTTCAGTTGAAGAATTGCGTGCTGGTTCATTGACATAAAGAAATAATACCAAAATCTATGTATAATAAAATCCTGCATTTTTCGTTTCATTCAATATCGTTTTCCCAGTGGCATATCTTCTGTTTTTCAAGGACGGATCGGGGCTCACAGGCTGGGATATAAGTCAAGAGCGATACAAAAAATAATCAAATCGAAGAAAATACTAACTAAAACGCATCATTTGGTAAATAAAGGAACGTCATTCGCAATGAGCAGATTTGGTATCGCATTCGACATAATACAATACCGAAGTAAATCCTCTGAAATTCAAATCGTGTCAAGCAACAATGACGAAAATTAATAATGAGATTCTGATAACGAAAATGTGGTGTACTTGACAAATTGCATGTTCATCCTTAGTAAATAATTAGATACAGCGCTAACCATATGTATAATCAAATCTGGCTACTTGAGATTTGTACATTTTTGATTTCCAACTGCATGTTCTTCCTTAGTAAATTATTATCTATTGTGCAAACCAAATGTATATTTAAATCCGGCTACTTGAGATTTCATTTAGATTCCTCATTTGCATGTTCTTCCTTAGAAAATTATTATCTACTCTGATAACCATATGTATATTCAAATCCAGCTACTTGAGATATGTGTATTATCGATTTATCGATATCATGTACTTTGAGATATAATGTGAAACCACAGATGGCTAGTTAAAATTTAAATTGAACTCTATACACAATATAACCCAAGCGAAGAATTATCTGATCGAATAACATCAGTTGGTTTTTAGTATAATATTGCTGTCTATGTGAGAATTCATTGACTTTAGATACTCTTAAAAGATTCTTTATCGAATGCGCTCTGGTACAAATTGCGGCAGCAACTATGCTGGTAAGTACCGATGATCTTCTAGTGACGACAAAACTGGTGGACATGACGAATTACATTTTCTTTTTTTAATGATTGCCTACTATCCAAAATATATGTGGTTCATTCATAATCGATATCTTATCAGTATGTTTTCTGGTATATAATATTGAATCGAGGGTGGTTATTTGCAAATTTAGGCCGAAAGCAAATTAGAAAATAATTCAAACTATGTAACGATTGGCGATAGTATTCAGAAACGCAAGAGATACTATGAAATACTCTGAATCCAATGCACTTATATTCGAATTGCGGCAATGACATTTGTGTAAATTAGTGAATCCTTTCTGATAAAGGCAAAACCGGTCTAGTTGACTAATTACACGTTCAATCTCGTGCATTATTTTGCTTCTGTCTAAAATCAAATGTGTAGTAAAGTTCACCTTTTTAGGATTTATTTTACATCGCTTATGCAGTAGCATTTTTATTATTTATGTTTTGAAATCACGGATGGCTAATTTAAAATTTGATTTAATAGTCATACAAAATATAGAGAAATCGAATCAATGGCTGACCACACAGCATCAATTAGATTATAACGGAAGATTGCGTGCATTCAGGGATGTAGAGGATACGTTGTAAGACTATGAATTGAATGCGCTTCAATTCAGATCGCGGCAGCAACAATTATAGATATTAAGCGCACATCAAATGCTAGGTCGGTGATGAAAATTTATAGAATCAAGGTTGTGACTTTAATAGAAACACCTGATCCATTATCTACATACATTTGTCATTATAAACCAAGTATTGTATAGTGTGGAAAAAGCAATTCATGCAGAAATTAAATACTGTTTGTTGCGGAAAACTAATATATATGCAAGTAGGTATTAGGTGTTGCGAACCTAGTAACTATTTAGTACAATTGTGACCAGAAAGATAAACCAAAGACAGCAAGAACGGAAAGTATAATCTCATGCGACTTCAACGCTAACTGACACTATATAATATATATACCGAGTCTGTAAAGGATACTAACACTATAGCTATTGTGTTAGTAACCGATACCATCATTTTTGTACTCGATGAGGTACCTGGTACTAACACTATGGATTCCGAGTCGGTACATGATACCAACCTGATGGATATAAATTTATGCTATAGTTCACCCAAATTGAGAATTACAACAATTTCCGAACACCTGTTACTCCAGTTAAATCCATACACTCTGGCCTTGATCGATATCAGTTATCACATTTCGCGGTAAGCATGACATCATTCAATTCAATATATTACAGTTAAATACTGTTTGTTGCGAAGAACTAATATATATGCAAGTATGTATTAGGTGTTGCGAACCTAGTAACAAATTAGTTCAGTTGTGACCAGAAGGATAAACCAAAGGCAGCATGAACGGAAAGTATAATCCCATGCACATTCGTTTCGTGCTTACTGGCGATTCGTCAGTAGGAGCCGGTATTACGCCATTTAACGACTATATATTTGGGTGAAGAATGTGGGATAATAGGACGGTACAATCTTCTAGACGAGTGTGTAAACCTGTAATAGTGAAGCTAACATCCTATAAAGTCTACGACAGTGCGACTTCAACGCTAACTCACACTATATAATACATATACCGAGTCTGTAAAGGATACTCACACTATGGCTATTGTGTTAGTAACCGATACCAACATTATTGTACCGAAAAGGTACATGGTACTAACACTATGGTTACCGAGTCGGTTTCGTCCTTATTCGGAACTCATCATGTACTGGCCAGAATTTGTCGTGGACAGTGCTTTGGAATCTCGTGCTCTAAGCACGAAGCCACCCTTGAGCACGCTACACACAATTTTCAGTTATATATATATATATATATATATATATATATATATATATATATATATATATATATATATATATATATATATATATATATATATATATATATATATATAATTTTATATATATATATATATATGGCTTCATTATAGATAATGTATTAGCTGACAAACAATTGCATTTTGATTAGACCTTGTATAAAAAATGAATTATTTTATAAACATACACAATAGCATCTTTGATCGTTTTCCCCTTGTAGAATGTCGATTTTTTAACCAACGGGCATCACAAGATGACCTCCGACGGCGAAATCGATCCTAATCACCACGCAATCCAACGAGAGCAAAATAAATTACAGAAGACTGGACTGCTTGGCGCAAGTGTAGACGCCACATTGTATGGGGACGGTCGTGATTCTGCTATTTCAGAGATGAGGGAATCCGCTATAGCGGCGCTAAAAGCAGCTGCATCGGTCACAACTAAAGATTTGGACGTCTACGAGACAGTCAGCGCGGAATCCGCGGCACGTCTGCATGCCATTACAGAGTCGCTGTCTAAGGCACAACTTCGTTTGCTACATTCGGATGCAAGAATTGCCGAATTGACAGTAGAAAACGAGCGTTTAGCGGGCCAGGCAAGTAATTTTAAACTTAATTCTGGTTCGATCATGTAAAATTTTTAACGTTGTAAATTATCTTGCGTTGACATTCCACTTGACGTTATATTTTACAAATTAGCAATCTTTCAGATGTACATATTACGACTTATTTGATTAATTATGCAATTCCTATTATTTGAAAAATGGAACTCCTTCTAGATAAAGGAAACCATCTCTAAATTTCCTTATTTTATTATATATGCAATGGGAATCACTCTTCAAATTCAATTTTAGTTCTTGCTCGTTATCCAGTCATGCCATTATAGGACATATATTATTCATTAGGGAGTTAATTTTTTATTTAACTTCTGTGCGGGAACCCGATTATAACGCTCGTCTGTTTAATCTAAACGTCACATTATATTGCAATAGAAACTTATTGAAGAAACAAGAATTATTTAGTACTGCCACGGTCAGAGTTTGAGCGCTTCATCATTTTCATTGGCGTCAATTGAATCATCTTATTTTCTAAAACATCCACGATTTTTTCAGTTTTATAAAAACGATTGCTGAAAGCAATTTACATTTGGGAACACCTAATGCTATGAATAAAATAATAACCTAAATTTGTGTAAAAATTGAAAATTGCTGTTAAAGCGCGGTACCCAAAACTGAATTCTCGAAAATCCGATTTATGGACAAAGAAAGTATAACTAGTAATGAGGTGTGTCAATTTCGCACGAAAGCAGTAAATAGACACATTGAATTTTCTACTTTATGCAGTTTTTATTTGATAACACCAAAATATAAATAAAAATTCTCACCATAAGCGCTCAATAAGGAAAAAAAAATTTAGTACATGAATTTGGTACTGCTCGTGGCGGAGATCTAATACATATGCAATTGTGTATTAAGTGTTTCGTACCTGGTTACAAATTCGTTCAAATATGAACAGAAGGAAAAACCAAAGTCAGCATGAAAGAAATGTATTATCTCATGAGCACATTCGTATCCTTCTTACTGACGACTCATCAGTAGAAGCCGGTATTACGTCCTTTAACCATTATATACTTTGGTGAAGAATAAGGGAAAATATGACGGTACATGAATTGTTTTCGCTGTCTTTTACAATGTTTTTCAAAATTCGACAATTTATCATATCCAAATAACTATTTATACAGATTGCACTTAAAAGCTTGTGCAATGCTGAGTTCATACAGAAAACATATGCTTACATTAAAAAAATCATAAACTGAATATAACTTTAAATGGAAAATGAAATCTCCTCACAAGTGTATGAGTTTGCACTCACCAGGCTATTCCTTGGTCTTTTACGCGAGTTGAACTCAAATTTATTTGGTTTAAAATCCAATTAGCTTGCACAAAACACCAAGCGTCCAGCATACTGCATGCAATTTCAAGCTTCCTGTCAATTTTGTTTCAGGTATTACTTTATTCAAGGTCGCGATCTTGAGATAAACACCAGACCCAGTATATACCTACATTTGTCAGTATAAACTAAGTATTGTATAGTGTAGAAGAGAAAATTCATTCAGTAGACCGGTTTTGTCTTTTAAGGGGAACTTATCACGTACTGTCCAGAATTTGCCGCGGATAGGGCTCGAACCTGGGCCCGTTTGCTTTGCAATCTGGTGCTCTAACCACTAAGCCACCCTGCCGCAAGCGGCAATAGATTCAGAAGCAGGCGTGCTTAGGTTCGATCCCTGTCTGCAGCAAATTCTAGACAGTATGTCGAGAGTTCCCAATAATGATGATTCCCGTCTACTGGATGATTTACCTTTTGAAATACTATGCATTACTTAGTTAATGCTGACAAATTTATACACTTAATAGGTCAGGTGTTTATATCAAGATCGCAAACTTGATTAAAGTGATTATAATCACCGCGGGCGAAACCAATGTTCGCTTAATTGTTTCACTAATGTTTGGTTTGCGTTGACACTCGGTTTTGTGCCCCACAATATAAATATCAGTGTAATTACACCGATCTGATAATATTTTATAAGGCACAGCAATTCATAAAATGATATTGCATGCCTTTTAAAACACTTACTGTTAGCATCTAAAAATTGCATGAGAGAGAGAATACAGTCTATTTTCTTCAGCTTAGTTCTTATTGATTAACTCATCAGTGCTAGTCAGTAATTTGTTTTTAAATTTGATTTCGGAGTTGTAGCTTTATATTTTCCAACGCCGCGTTTTTCGTACGCGTGTTGTAGCTTTGCACTAACAGTTGCACAAAAATCCCATTAATCACAATTTCCATGTCCCTTTTGTCTTCGATCAGGCTTCAACATCGTTCATACCAACCAATGGAAATGCGGTTCTATCACATCTTTCTTTCACAAATTGGACAAAAGTTTAACAATAATTGATTGCGCGGGTGGTGGTAACATTTCTTTAAATCAAGTTTGCGAGCTGAAAGTAAATACCAATCCCATTGTATTTAACCAGTCGTCGAACAACATAACAAAACTACAGCCAGCCGCAACGCACTGACGCGTTTGTGCAGCCGACATTTCCAGTCAAGGTCAATGTATGCGAGACTGCTAGATGTGAGAGCCGCATATCTAAATTTGATTTCCATATATATTCAATGCGGTTTGATCCTCGATAGTCAGTTTGCCGTCGTACTCTGATGATGATCATGGAAGGTCGAAACGCGTCAGTGCGTTGCAGCTGGCGGTTGTTTTGTTATGTTGTTCGACGACTGGTTAAATACAATGGGATTGGTGTTTACTTCAAGCTCGCAAACTTGATTTAAAGAATTGTTACCACCACCCGCGCAATCAATTATTGTTTAAATTATATTGCCTATATATGTATATGTGGCGAAAGCTGCAAACAGTTAATGTTCGTGACTGCATAGAAATTGTGTAGCCGACATTTCCAGTCAAGTTCAATGTATGCGAGACTGCTAGAGGTGAGAGCCGCATATCTGAATTTGATTTCCATATATATTCAATGCGGTTTGATCCTCGATAGTCAGTTTGCCGTCGTACTCTGATGATGATCATGGAAGGTCGAAACGCGTCAGTGCGTTGCAGCTGGCGGTAGTTTTGTTATGTTGTTCGACGACTGGTTAAATACAATGTACAAAAGTTTTGTTTTATAATGTCACATCGGAATGACTAGCTTGGCCGTAGTTATCAACGTGCTACTATGTTTGGTCAGCATGCGGCCAATCTTAGGCAGACAACAGGCCTTTTTCTACGACTGGGTAAGTAATAGGAGTTTAGTATTATTAACGTTTTTGAAAACGTGATTTCTATAATTGTTATCCTCAAACGCACATTTCCTAATTGTCTGAGCGAATAACATGTGTTCTTTTGGTGAAATCAGCAAAATTGATGTCCGCGACTGCATAGTATTTGTGCAGTATTTGCAACAGCACAATCAGTTATTGTTTATATGTATAACTTCTTTACTTGTGGCGAAATCTAGAAATGTCCTTGACTACATAGAAATTGTGCAGCCGACATTTTCAATGAAGCACAACGCACTCTTGATTACTATGGGTTTGAGCTGCATATCAGATTTCCCGAAACTTTTGTACGCATTACTGGTTGATCCTTTTTGGTTGATTAGTCGCTATACTGTGATGTTGGTAATAGAAGGTGGAAACACGTCAGTTCTTGTGTTTGATGTTAGTTATGCTATTCTGAGCGACTAGCTAGAGACAATTGGATTGATGTTTATATCAATCTCGCAGACATGTGTTTAAAGGAATTTCATCACTATCTACACAATCAATGATTGCTCAAATGAATAATAGACTAAATCCCATATTTACACAAATCAATATTAATAACTAAATCATTCTCTGAATTACACGTAACACTCATTTACTTCAGAAAATTGAGGCATATATATATATATATATATATATATATATATATATATATATATATTTATATGTATTCGTTCAATAAGGCATGCGTACATAAAAAAACTAAATTTCACCACTTTTTTTGTTGACAAGCTTCCTGTAGTTATTGTCATTGTATAATCTAAAAAAGCGATCTCCCATTATCTCACAACTGTGTCATTCACGTTGCCTTTGGTAAAGCGCAGTGAACAACCAAGCTTAAAACAAGAAAGTGTATCGACATTCAAAATTGTTTTCTATTAGGCTTTTTTCAATGAGCCTTTTTGTCTTAAATAACACAGCGTTTATCATCAAACGATAATAATATCTTACATATATGTGTGTGTTAAAGTTATACGATAAATTTATTAAAGCAACGCAGTTACCCTAGTCTACGAAAGACTATTATCATATTTAAAAAAATGGTGAAACTTGTATATATATATATATATATATATATATATATATATATATATAATATATATATATATATATATAAATTATATTTTTCGTTAGACTTTCCTTCAGATGGAGTATATATTGCGTCCCTGTAAATTTTATTTTCCAACTAACCATCCCCAAACTCTCGTTATGGAAAGGACACAAAATTACATGGAGAGGCGGTATTGAAATTAAAATTTATTTAATTAAGCGAGCATTGATTGCACGGGCGGTGATAATCCTTACTATAATGAAGGTTCGGATCTTGATATTCGCACGCGACCCATTGAGTAGATACATTCGTCAGTATAAACTAGGAATGGTATTGTGTTGCAAAGGCAATTCATCCAGTAGACCGGTTTCGTCCTTATTGGGAACTCTTCACGTACTGTCTAGAATTTTCCGCGGACAGGGTTCGAACCTGGGCACGTCTAATTTGGAGTCTTTGATTGTAACCACTAAGCCACAATGCCGCAAACCTAAAACATGAATAATTCTGTCTGAAAATTGTGCGTAGCGTGCAACAGATTGGATTAGTGATTAAATTCATAGACTCCAAAGCAGACCTGCCCAGAGTCGAGCCCTGTCCTCCGCAAATTCTAGACAGTACTTAAAGAGTACCCAATAAAGCCGAAATCGGTCTGCTTGATTAATTGCCTTTTCAACACAATACGATGATTGGTTTAAATTACATTATATTCATATAATGAGATTGGTTTTTATACGGAGCCCGCAATTGTAATTTAAATAAATTTTATCACCACTTGCGAAATGAATGATAGTTTTGTTCTCTAACTTTCTTAATTCATCTATAAGGAGCCTTACAATTACAATTAAAATTATCCCCTGTTGTTAATTTATATTAAATTATGGCAGATATTTAAATGCTTTTCGTAGTGCAATGTCAAAATTTAGTTATCCGTAGATATTTAGACGTTCTTTGCCGAATTTTTGATCTTCAATTTTGAACTTATTTTATGTTTACTTTACTGTTCCTACATTATATTTGGCTTTCATTAATGTTCCTCTATAACTTATCTTATTTTATGCATCTCTTTATTTTTCATCTACTGTAATTTTATATTAGATGAAGCTTTCCTCCGGACTTGCTGCTCAACTACTTCATATCTTTACAGTTAAATACTGTTTGTTGCGAAGAACTAATATATATGCAAGTATGTATTAGGTTTTGCGAACCTAGTAACAAATTAGTTCAGTTGTGACCAGAAGGATAAACCAAAGGCAGCATGAACGGAAAGTATAATCTCATGCACATTCGTTTCGTGCTTACTGGCGACTCATCAGTAGGAGCCGGTATTACGCCCTTTAACCACTATATATTTGGTAGAAGAATGTGGAATAATAGAACGGTACAATCTCCTAGACGAATGTGTAAACCTGTAATAGTGAAGCTAACATAATCTAAAGTCAACGACAATGCGACTTCAATGCTAACTCACACTATATAATATATATACCGAGTCTGTAAAGGATATTAACACTATGGCTATTGTGTTAGTAACTGATACCTTTTTGAAATCGATGAGTACCGGATACTAACACTATGGTTTCCGAGTCGGTACATGATACCAACCTGTTGGATATAAATTTATGCTAAAGATCACCCAAATTGAGAATTACAACAATTTCCGAACACCTGTTACTCCAGTTAAACCATACACTCTGGCCTTCATCGATATCAGTTATCACATTTCGCGGTAAGCATGACATCATTCAATTCAATATATTACAGTTAAATACTGTTTGTTGCGAAGAACTAATATATATGCAAGTATGTATTAGGTTTTGCGAACCTAGTAACAAATTAGTTCAGTTGTGACCGGAAGGATAAACCAAAGGCAGCATGAACGGTAAGTATAATCTCATGCACATTCGTTTCGTGCTTACTTGCGACTCATCAGTAGGAGCCGGTATTACGCCCTTAAACCACCATATATTTGGTAGAAGAATGTGGAATAATAGGACGGATGAGTCGCCAGTAAACACGAAACGAATGTGCATGAAATTATACTTTCCGTTCATGCTGCCTTTCGTTTATCCTTCTGGTCACAACTGAACTAATTTGTTACTAGGTTCGCAAAACCTAATATATACTTGCATATATATTAGGTCTTCGCAACAAACAGTATATAACTGTAATATATTGAATTGAATGATGTCATGCTTACCGCGAAATGTGATAACTGATATCGATGAAGGCCAGAGTGTATGGTTTAACTGGAGTAACAGGTGTTCGGAAATTGTTGTAATTCTCAATTTGGGTGAACTTTAGCATAAATTTATATCCAACAGGTTGGTATCATGTACCGACTCGGAAACCATAGTGTTAGTATCCGGTACTCATCGATTTCAAAAAAGGTATCAGTTACTAACACAATAGCCATAGTGTTAATATCCTTTACAGACTCGGTATATATATTATATAGTGTGAGTTAGCATTGAAGTCGCATTGTCGTTGACTTGAGATTATGTTAGCTTCACTATTACAGGTTTACACATTCGTCTAGGAGATTGTACCGTCCTATTATTCCACATTCTTCTACCAAATATATAGTGGTTAAAGGACGTAATACCGGCTCCTACTGATGAGACGCCAGTAATCACGAAACGAATGTGCATGAGATTATACTTTCCGTTCATGCTGCCTTTGGTTTATCCTTCTGGTCACAACTGCACTAATTTGTTACTAGGTTCGCAAAACCTAGTACATACTTGCATATATATTAGTTCTTCGCAACAAACAGTATTTAACTGTAATATATTGAATTGAATGATGTCATGCTTACCGCGAAATGTGATAACTGATATCGATGAAGGCCAGAGTGTATGGTTTAACTGGAGTAACAGGTGTTCGGAAATTGTTGTAATTCTCAATTTGGGTGAACTTTAGCATAAATTTATATCCAACAGGTTGGTATCATGTACCGACTCGGAAACCATAGTGTTAGTATCCGGTACTCATCGATTTCAAAAAAGGTATCAGTTACTAACACAATAGCCATAGTGTTAATATCCTTTACAGACTCGGTATATATATTATATAGTGTGAGTTAGCATTGAAGTCGCATTGTCGTTGACTTGAGATTATGTTAGCTTCACTATTACAGGTTTACACATTCGTCTAGGAGATTGTACCGTTCTATTATTCAACATTCCTCACCCAAATATATAGTGGTTAAAGGGCGTAATACCGGCTCCTACTTATGAGTCGCCAGTAAGCACGAAACGAATGTGCATGAGATTATATTTTCCGTTCATGCTGCCTTTGGTTTATCCTTCTGGTCACAACTGAACTAATTTGTTAATAGGTTCGCAAAACCTAATACATACTTACTTCATATCTGTTTGAACACTTATCTCTGGTTATTTATTTTTTATATGGCTTTTCTTTACTTTGATAGTTTTGATAATAGTTAGCTTTACCTATTCAGATCTGTTGTCTATTTGTGATTCCTAATAAGTCTGAGTCATCATATTATGTGGTAAAATAACTTTACTTAGTGTTCACTAGCATTATATTCCAATGCCGCGTTTTGCGTACGCGGGTAATAGCTGTGCACTGTCAGTTTCACAAAGATCCGATTTATCACAATTTCCAATTTTGTTTTGTCTTTGATCGGGTTGGATTATAATAATCCATTGGAAACGTGAATCAATCTAAATAAATGCATGGAATCATGTTATTTGTAATTACGATGGGATTATTTCGTATATAATAATAATAATAATAATAATAATAATAATAATAATAATAATAATAATAATAATAATAATAATAATAATAATAATAATAATAATAATAATAATAATAATAATAATAATAATAATAATAATAATAATAATAATAATAATAATAATAATAATAATAATAATAATCATAATCATAATAATAATAATAATAATAATAATACATTTTACGTTTTAGCTCGCAGACAGGGACAGTATACTGGCCACACTGCAGCGTTTACGCATGAATAGTAGTGACCTGTCCATGCTCAACGGCCTTGACGGGGACGGCTTGCCTATAAAAATGAAGCACGTTTCTGTGGCCAGTGCAGTGGCCAGCAAAAAACAAACTAAAGATCTTCTCGACGCAGGAGAAGATAAATCGCATTGGTTGCACTCGACAATTTCTGAGGATAAAGTAGACAATGTGGATGAAGACGAGACGAATGGAAGTGTTCCACTAATGGATCTTGGCGGCACCGTAGTAGGAGAAGATCATGTTGCAGCGTCTAGACGACTTATAAATCAAACGTATGCTATGCACAGTTCTTTGTGTAAAATTGCACAGGTAAATTGGATTTTTGTGATACTATTTTATTATGATGATCATAAGTTCAGTCAGATAGCGTTTGTTGCTGAGAAGTAATAAATATAAAATTGTGTATTAGTTGTTGCACTCCTAGTAGAAAATTATTTCAAATGGAACCAGAAGGATTAACCAAAGTCGGCATGGACGGACAGAGCTCGAATTTGGGCGGCAAATTCTGGTCAGTATATGAGGAGTTCTCAATAAGGACAACACCAGTCTACTGGATGAATTGCCTTTTTTACATTGTATAATGCTTAGTTTACACTTGCAAATGTATGAACAGAATAGGACAGGTGTTTATATCAAGATCGCTACCATGATTTAAATATTTTTTATCACTGTCTGCGCAACCAATGATCGTTTAATTATGAAATGCGCAAGTGAACAAATTTGATCGAAATTAATTACAAATAATTTCAAGGTTTGATTTTTTTAAAAATATCATGTCGCCTTATGCCCGAATTTGAGTACATGTGTTTTCGCTATACCTCAATATATTCTTGCTCTGGCGTTTAGGCGGTTATATTCGACTCTCAGAGCGCAGAGGCTGATGAGGCGGCAGAACCACTACTCTCTGCTCCGGGCAGTTCAAACACAAATTTGGCTGGCTGTCTTGATGTGCTGAAGAACATAATTGGCCTACGAGCAATAATAGGTTTGACATAAATTTGAAATTGATACATTTGTGTTAATTTATAAAACTCATTTACATATATTATTGAATAGAAAAAAAATCTATTTTATCGGTACAATCTACACATAGTATAACTTGCTTTATTCGTTGGCTCCTAAGAATTATGAACTGTGGCCTGATGAAGGATACAATCCAAAATATTTCCGCTAAATAGAGGAACTGGGAACACTCCTGTGTTAGTGATTGTTCTCTACCATTAACGTAAAAGTGTGTCTTTTATATATAATTAACTGTTCATTTTATGCTATTATAATGGTCATTAATTCTGCCTTTTGTGCATCATTTAAATTTGATAAAAAAGTTAATTTTTGAGTGCGCTTACCCGTTTAACGTCACTGCGAGTTAAATTTAATGGTTACAATTAGGTGCAGTACTTTGTAGCACATAAAATTTGTATTTTATTCTACACAGTGAAGATTATTGACTCAGTGGGTCGTGCTAGAGAACGGATTACCAAATCCATTTTTTATTCTAAATAGACATAATGTTAGTAGTTAGTTATCAAGAAAAAATATTTTGTTCAGCTGCATATAAATTACCGCGCTTGAATATCGGTCATTTTTATTACCACAATTTGCCTTTCAAGCAATTTTGCACGAAATTCGCCTAATGATAGTCAATTTAGTCCAAATTTGCAAGTGATAAGCATTTTTCAAGTTTCAGTTCAAGAAGAGTTCGTGAATTAGTTCGCTTTTGCATAAACGAGAAAGAAATACATTTTGATGAAAATGGAATCACTAATGAGATAGCAAATCAGCCACATGTGTTAATGTTTAGTATCTAAACCTATTTGCATTACCATAATGGGTAATTTAGAAAAAAATGAGAGCTCAAACATATCTATTTGTAATTCTGCGTTTGCATAATGTTAATTAGGTATTCTTGAAATGTTCGCATCCAAAATCCCTCAGACCATTTCATCGGTCATTTTCTCATCGCCATTATTTTGAAATGTGTTTCTTTGTCATTTTATGTGAAATTCATAAAGTTACGATTTATTGAGATAAATATTTTATATGTAAAACAACTAAATTTTCCCAACAAGACGTTCGTTCAACAACTTGCAGGCAAAGAAATAATGATATTGTACATAAAATCGATATCTCTTCTCGAAGAAGATCAATGACGGCTAATTTCAATTTCCGGTCGAAAGCAATCATGACAAACGATATAATTTACTATATCACTGAAAATTACGTGCAATGAGCAAACCCGATGACATGATGGATGAATTACCGGGTTGAACTAATTTCACTAACTTTGAAATCCTGGCTAATGCAATTTCGGCAAAAAAATGATGAGTGTGCAGAACCTACGGAGTTAATTTATTTGTTGCATTACATTCGCTTTCTTATTCAATAGTCGATTAAAAATTATGGCGTTATTATCAAAAGCCTCATAATATAATTTTAATCTCTCTCTCTCTTTCTATATATATATATATATATATACATATATATATATATATATATATATATATATATATATATATATATATATATATATTTAAATCAGAAACTAACAGCAGTTTGCCATATTTTACGACAGGTGAAATACAGTAGAATTGACTTTTATATGAAGCTCACAAACTTGATTTTAAAGTATATATATATATATATATATATATATATACTCTGTTGTCAGTATCAATCAAACACTGCCTAAGGTAGCAAAAGCGATTCATTCAGTTCTTTAATTCATGTTTGCGAGCTTGAAGTAAACACCAATCCCATTGTATTTAACCAGTCATCGAATGACATGACAAAACTACCGCCATTCGCAACGAACTGACGCGTTTCGACCTTCCATGATCATCTTCAAAGTATGACGGCAAACTGACTAGCGAGGATCGAACCGCATTAAATATATATGGAAAGCAAAATAAGATATGTGGTTCTCAACTCTAATAGTCTTGCATAGATTTTACGTGAATGGAAACGCAAGACTCCTAGAGGTGAGAGCCGCATATCTAATTTTGCTTTCTATATATATGGATTTCGGGTTGATCCTCGCTAGTCAGTTTGCCGTCGTGCTCTGATGATGATCATGGAAGGTCTAAACGCGCCAGTGCGTTGTGAATGGCGGTAGTTTTGTCATGTCATTCGACGACTGGTTAAATACAATGGGATTGGTGTTTACTTCAAGCTCGCAAACGTGATTTAAAGAATTGTTATCACTACCCGCACAATCAATTATCGTTTAATTCATTCAGTTGTCCGATTTCGTCGTTATTGGGGAATTCGACAAGTACTGTCCAGATTTATCCTCGAAAGGAGCCTGAACTCGAGCAGATTTGCTTCAAGGACGAGAACTCTATTCACTACATCAATTCTGTCGTACTATACGTAATATTCCGTTGCATAATACCTTGTGTGCTTTGGTTAGCCTGTACCGCAGTTGTGGCATAACTTTCGAGATTAACATCCTACTAGTCACTCCCAATTTTCATTACAGAGTAGACATCACACTACCTGGGGAAGTGATATTGTATTGAAGACTTATGGTAGGATTCTTATATGTAAATATTTATCAGTATAAACTATGGTTTTCCTAAAGTGGCAAAGGAAATTCAAGCAATTGATCGGATTTTTTCGTAATGGGTACTCTTCAAGTACGTTCCCGAATTTGCCGAAGTCGGGGCTCCAATCAGGGCATATTTGTTCCGTTGTCTGAAATTTCATCCACTTCGCCACTCTGTTCACATCTGTAATTACATACTAACTTATATATATATATATATATATATATATATATATATAATAAGTCTGAAAGTGTCACTGCATAATTTAGCGAAAGCAATTCATCATGTGGACAGGTCTCTTCCTTATTAGGCCATCATCAAAGAGTTTCCAGAAATCTTGCAATCATAGTTCATTAGCTTCCGAGGTTTACAACAAATTTGCTGCGCCACCAAATCTGCGCACTTCATGTAATTATTCCGCTGTTAACCACCATATATTTTTGATCATTTTTGATCAATTAGAGCCTAATTGACGATGCTTAAGACCTAAAATGTCATGTTACTTTATATTTATACAACGTACAATATAATAATCCAATGTAATATCACGTTCCCAGGCAGCATGTCGTCTGATCTATAATGAAAGATGAAGGTGACCATTTGTAACTTTAGGTCGAAAGTAATGCAAAGTAGGTTCTAACAGAAGGATGATTGACAAAAAACTTAATAATTTATATAATTAAAAATTGCATGTTTTGCTTGATTTGACACTATGGTCGGAAAATATTTTCTGTGGATCGAAATAATTTGCAAAAAGTGAATTAAATAAATGTATTTTGGGTATTGCGTACCTAGTTAAAATTTATTTCAAATCGTACTACAAGGATTCTCCAAAGTAAGCTAGAATGGAAGATATAATCAATCTACACACGTGTTTCGTGGTTACTGGCCACTCATCAGTGGAAGACAGAAATATGCCTTATGCCCACTATTTAATAAATCTATATAGGTGGGACGGTTGGACGATACGAGCTTCAATTCTGATGTTTATTCAAATAGTAACTG